>JAHHUM010002906.1:31230-183730 GCA_036173005.1 Crenichthys baileyi
CTAACAGATAGACACCACAATGGTGACACATAGTCTACTGATAATCACTGAGGGAGTGCACATCCATTGCATTGGAGTGCCAGATATAAAAACTGTATGTGACCTTCTATCGGGGCTCTTCGTCATCCTCTAACAGACTGTGACGGTCCGAGAAGGGAGCCTCAGCGCTGATCTCTGTAATCATTCCTCTGCCTTAATTTAGATTAAAGGAGCTAAAAGTTAGAAACTGGTTGAGAGTCGTTCCTTTAAGAGTCTTTAGATAGAGTGTGTGATCGCTTCATGGGGACCAAGTACCGGAGAAGCTCCGAGGCGTCTGACCGCCAGCAGGGGGCAGTAGCTCGGACAGATGTTTATGATAACGTGGCTCCGACTCGGCTCTTGGTTTATGGGAAAGCAAACCAGTTCTGGCACAAAGGCCTGATTACATATTGGAATCATTTTAGTGTGGCCATTAACAAGTGATCAAGGCATTAAGACTGTGTTCATTAAGCTCTATGGGGCTGCAGATCTTCTTCAATAAAATCCTAATTCTGTTGAGAGACACCAGCTGACAGAAACTCCCCTCATATAATTTAAAGACAAGGTCTTTGTCCATCATTTCAACTACACTTGAGTATAAGATTTTGTTCAAGAGCAAAATTAAAAGCGACTGAATGCATAAAGCTACAATTTCATTCCTTGGTTTCTCTCTGCTGTACCTGCAAATTTTCATTCACTGGTCAAAAGGTTCTTCAGCCTCTCAACTTTTCACAGAATGAACTAGCAAGCGTTATGATATATGATATATATTCAGCTCAAAGATTCACTATTAGATATGCTGCTCTTAGATATGCTGCTTTTGTCTGTGCACATAGGCATTGAGGAATACTATTTCCATACAAGTGTAACAAATTATAAAAATATGTTTTGTGTGGATGCACATTATTTTCTAACTATTATTCTTTTCTTTTTTTTTAAGAAAAATCATTGTTAATCAAGAAGAGACAAATCAGAGCTGCTTTTGAATAGGTTAGATACCTCACTATTGAAATGAGCAGAAACGAAAGTTTTACTCACTCGCCAGTGGATGTGGTTACAACCTCTTCCTCAGACATGTTGCTTCTTGTTGGAGTTGTGGATTTCTTCATTACCTCAGTGAGGCTCCATATACAGATTTTAACATCACTGGCTGCAGACACATTTTCCAAAAATAATATTCCAGGCTACAGACATCACACTTGAGTCTCTGTCTCTGTACTTACACAAAGTTATGATTCACGTGAAAAACAGAATTAAAAAGACTTTCTCTCCTTGAAATTTGTTCCAATTAAATCACACACTTCTGCATAATTTCTCTAAAAAAGTGAACAGTCTTAAATTCTTTTGATTCACGAATCTCAGGAAATTCTCTGTTCTTTCAGAGTTGATGTCGAAGAAGCTGTACTCAGTAGTAAATGTTTGGCAATTAGGTGGACTTCAGTCTTTGCTGTGGGTGGGAAGATTGTCATAAAAGTCTTAAATTGTTTCTCACATTCATGGTGTCAGTAAAGCTATTGCGCTAACTTATTGTAAATTCATAACCTATAGTACTGAATAGAAATAAAACAAAAGGAGAAAAAAACAAAGTCAAAATGTCTCTATTAAAATGGCAGTGCTGTTTAACAGTTTAATTAAGACAAGAACAAATGTTTAATCGACAGGTGTCCATGGTACCTTCTCCTTGACCTCAATAAGAGGACAGTACATGTTTTGTAACAAACCTCATGTTATTAGCCTATTTAATGATGGCTGGTCCAAACAGCTCTTGAAAAGCGGATGAGATTAGGAACCCAAAATCCTACTTGCTGTTATCACTAGTTTATGAATCTGGGCCTGAGCCACAATTGTCATGTTCGTGTAACACTGCAACAATATGCTTGTATGGGTCACTTTTTGGTATGGACCAGTTATCGCAAAGATATTAACAAAACTGACAACAGAAAATTAAGTTCGTCATAGGAGCCTGGGATGGAACAAGACAACCAAAGAAAAATGCTCATCTGATTCAGAAATATATATTTAACTTAAATTACAACAAACATAATTAGACAGACACCAGATAAGTGTGTCAAGACAAGATTACGTTAGACAGGTATCCAGTCATTCAAATGCAATAATATTGTTTTTTGACTTTTGCATCCTTTTCAGTTCAAAAAGGTTCAGTTATCCAAATAAAATATGAAAGATCAGTTATTGTCCATGTTCTTTTAGTTAAGTTCCTTTTGGGAAAAAAACAGGACTCTCACAGTGTCCGAGGTCCTGAATCAAAAGGGAAAAGTAAATAATCCTACCAGCTCGCCACTCTAGAAGAGGTTCAGGGAGTCCAAAAAAAACCTGACCTATAAACAAGTTCAAAATACATGCAATTAGCATCTGGAAAAATACATTAGGTTGCCGGTAACAATCGGTAAATTCCATTCTGTACATACAGAAATTACAATAATAATTCAGAATTTCAAATGACTCAAAATTAATTCATTGATCATTGTATTCAAAATAAGCTGCGCAGCTAGATTTAATTAATTCAGCAAAATACAGGCAGTAGCATACAGCTAAGAGAAACCATGCATGCCGTAGGCGTTTCACTGACATTGCTACAAACATTAGCAGCATTAATATTCAGTGTCAAAACATTCCAAAACATTTGCATGATTCTATAGAAATGCAGCCGAATTGTTAAGGAGCCTTTAAAACATTTGCCACAAACAAATATTAGTATAATTTATGACCGTAACTAACTTTATGAACATAAATGTCTAAAAATAACTGTGTTATGGACTTCTGTTCGCGAATGCGGAAGTGAACCCGCAACACAACCGTCATTAAAAATGAACTTCAGCCAAAAAGTTGATGACTTTTAAAATTTTATACATTTAACGTGTTCTAATTCTTGATTATATAGTTTTAATTTTATTTCCTCTCTTGTTTTTTTTCGTGTAAATACCATAACTTTTGTTTTCTCGACTGAGAATTTGAATCCCCATTGAAAAGCCCACTCCTCTATCCTTCTTATCTCCGCCTTTATTTTCTTTCCAGTTATCTTTACATTTTTCCCCCTTTTCCATATGGCTCCATCATCTGCAAAAAGTGAACATCCTATTTCTTTTCCAGTTCTGTAAATACGTTGTTTATTATTATAGTGAACAATATTGGACTTATAATACTACCTTAAGGTGTTCCATTGTCTACAGCATATTTTCTTGATATTTCTTGATCTATTTTAACTTGAAGAGTTCTATTTGTTAAAAAAATTTGAATCCAGTTAAACATTTTTCCAGTAATTTTCATTTTATTTAATTTAATCAGTAATCCTTCAACCCACATCATGTCATAACCTTTCTCTATGTCAAAAAATACAGCTACTACACTTTCTTTATTAACTTGTGCTCTTCTGATTTCATGTTCTAAACACAACGTTGGATCATTAATATTTCTCCCTTTTCTAAAACCACTTTGTACTTTAGTGATGTACCCATTGCTATTCAAATAATATGTTAATCTATTATTAATCATTTTTTCCAATATTTTGCATACATTTGATGTTAAAGCAATAGGCCTATAATTTTCTGGTTTTGTGTTGTCTTTTCCTGGTTTATCTATTGGTACGATGATTGACTCCTTCCAGCTCTCAGGCAGCTCCCCCTCCTCCCAGACTTTATTATAAAGCTCTAATATGACGTCTTTGGATGATTCACTAAGATGTTGTATCATTGAGTAACATATCTGATCTTTACCAGGTGCCGTATTCTTAATTTTTCTAAGCACAGAGTTCAGTTCTGCTTTTGTAAATGGTTCATTCATTAAGTTATTTGTTTCTTCAGTGTTCTGTAGTAAATATTTGTATTTCAGTTTTGTGGCTTCCCTCCCTTTCCTTCCCTCATCACTAATGTTACTTGAACTATGAATTTTATTGAATGTTTTAGCTAGTATTTCAGCTTTTTCTTCATCTTTTATTATAGTTGTATTTTCTACTTTTAATATTGGATATCCATATTCTTTGTTAATATCATTCATTCTTTTAATTGTTTTCCATATTTTATCAATTTTTGTTTCTCTCCCTAACGTACAACAAAAATTCCTCCAATATTCTCTTTTTGCATTCCTAATAATTTTCCTTACCATTGCTTGTTTTCTTTTATATTCAATGAGGTTCTGAAATACTGGATTTCTTTTAAATGCTTTATTTCTTAATTTTATTACTTCTCTACATTCACTGGTCCACCATGGTACCATTTTCTTATCACACCGTCTTTCTCCTTTCTTTATTGAATTTTCTGCAGCTTCTATAATTATCTTACAAACACATTCATTTATATTATTTACATCAATTTTCATATCTATTTTTCCTAGACTCTTTTCACTGAGATATTGAAATTTAATCCAGTCTGCCTTATTAAAATTCCATTTATTTATTTTTATATTGTTAATGTTAGTCCTGTTTTGATCTTAATGGGATAATGATCACTACCAATCGTTGTATTTTTATCAATATCCCACTCACATACACCAGCTAACGAATTTGATACCAAAGTTAAATCAATTGCTGACTCTGTTCCTGTTCTTACATTTATTCTTGTACCCCTTCCATCATTAAGACATACTAAATTTTTTGTTTCTATTACTTCTTCTATAACTTGTCCATTTTTATCATTATATTTTCCCCATATTGTGCTATTAGCATTAAAATCCCCGCACCATATTACTTTCTCCTCCAGATATTCTAACATCTCCTCCATCCACTCCATTGATAATGTTTTACATGGATTATAAAAATCAATTATCTTACATTTTCCTTCTTTTTCCCAAATTTCAACAACTATATATTCCAAATCTTTACCTTTTCCTACTATTTGATGTTGAACTCCTTCCTTTATAAATATCGCACACCCTCCTCCATTTCCTTCTGGTCGATCCCTTCTTATACAGCCATACCCTTTAATAACAAAATCTAATGTTGGTTTTAACCATGTCTCCTGTACACAAATCACCTCTGGTTTCTCTTCAAGTTTATCAATATATCCTTTCAGTTCCTGTCCATTAGCTATCAGACCTCTAGCATTCCATTGTAGTATTTTCATATGTTATCAGCTGAGGTTCCTGGTCTCCCCTCTGTTTCCAACCTCTTATTGATGTCTTCCCAAGATCCCTCTTTGAAACCCAGAAATTTTTCCGCTCCTCTCACAATTATTTTAATTTTTTCAGTTTTATCTTTGGCCGATCAGTGCAATTGATGACGTAAGCAATGAATAGTATTAATTTTTCTACCGATAACTCAATATTCTCCTCTGCTTGAAGTTTTTGCGGAATTTGTCTCTCTTTTTGTTCCACCTCTCTTATCTTTTGTCCTTTCACACTTTTGACTGCTTCTGCATAACTTGTATTTTGCTCACCTTAACAAGTTGGATTTCCTTTGCTGTTTTTCTCACCTCACATCCTCCATATGTAACCCTATGTTGACTTCCACAGTTACAACATTTTTCTTGCTCTTCTTTACAGTCTTCTATCTTGTGTTCTTCTCCACACTTTGCACACCTCTGCTTTCCTTTGCATAATGTGTCCATATCTCTGGCATTTGTAACATCTAAGTGGTGGAGGGATGTATGGTCTTATTTGGAAGCTTAAGAATCCTATTTTTATGTTTTCTGGCAAGATTGTTTCTGCAAATTCAATCATCACTGACAGACTTCCTACACTTTCTCCATTGACGGTTTTTGATAATCTCTTCAGCGAGTGCACTTTTGCACCAGTAATGCTTCTTTTTAGTTTGTCTAAATCTTCATCCAGAGGGATACCAAAAATCACCCCCCCGGACTGATTTATTTTCTCTCTACAACCATTTTTTTCCAATGCTTTCTACATGTAAAGCCTTCATTTTTTGTTCTTCATTTTTACACGTCACTAATAAGTTTCCGTCTCTTAATACTTTCACCATTTCTACATCTCCTTTTTTCTTTTTTATTTCTCTAGAAGTCACTATCGGGTTCAGGTTATTATGCTCCTCCTCATTCCTTAATTTTATTATTATTTTTAATTCTTCCTTCAGTATTTTCCTTCTAACTATTCTCTCTTCATCTGAGCTGCTTCCTTCCAACTCTCGCTTGTTACCCTGATTTTCAAACATCCCTCCTTCCTCCTTTTTCCCACGTCCTCTTCCTCTCCCCCTACCTACCGGTGTCCATCCCTAAAAATCCATATCTTCCCCTTTTCCTGCCTGTCCTTCCATCCGAACCATTCACATACCAGTTTATGCCTTATTCCGCCGTTTCCAATATGAAAGCAAGTTTATCCAGTAAGTCAAAAGAAAGCTGGATCGACCTTATCAAGTTCCCTCTGAGCAGTAGAACCGAGCGCCTCACGGGGCGTACTCTGGGAGCGCTTCCCTTTATAACAGCGCCACTGATGGCTGAACGGGCACTCAATTTAAGTTACATAGGTTACATTTGCAAACCAATAAATGATGTACGTAAGGATAAACTCAACTATATATGATTAAAATAAACATTTTATAGACACCAAACAGATAAATTCATCATTAAAACAAATTTAACTTTGGCAGAAACACTTTAAACATCTTGCTATGGTTCTAATCTATTCACTGATCCCTCCATGACTTTATCACACTTAAGACACTTAAATCTTTACTTGTTTCCATCTCTTCTTGTGTTTTATATTATTCTCTATTTTGTGGCAACCATTCATTGAAGGGTGCATTGCCACATTATTGTTTTTACACTATTTAGATGTATTGGTATCAAAATGTGTTCTAATACTTCTCAGTTCACTCAATATGTTTTTCTTCAAGTCTGTTAGCATGCTTATTGGTAATGTCCAACAATTATTCTCTAAAAGAACTATAAATTCTAGAAGTAGATTTTGAAAGATATAAGATTAAATATTAGGTAAAAAAATAAGAGACAATCATTTCTTTACTTTGGTTTTCCAAAATTTATCAAAATAGAAATAAACTTTTGTTTCTTTAAAAGATTTAAAACTAAATAACCTTGTTTCTCAGTATACTCCAGGATCTGTTTTATAATAACTGAAGCTTTATATGCTGCTGTAAAAAACTGACTTGATCCTACAGTTAAGCGTGGACTTTGTGATGTTGGTTTCTGATTAACCACAGGTAACATTAAAGCAGCAATTGTTTTATGAGACCACAGAGAAGGTCAATTGCAGTAAACAAGCACCTACCCCTTCGCATGTGACATCAGATGTTATCCAAGGATAGCCTCATTTTAGAAAGACATAAGATTTTGTGTTGCTCTCATAAATGTTTTTATTGTAGACATGGTCCGGCTTAACTACTCTAAAGCCTATATGCTTGTTTTTAGCATCATTGTTTCACATAATATAAATGAGATTTACTTTTTTAGTTGTGGGTTGAATTTGTGCCCATATTGATAGACTCCAGTAAAACACATTAAGGTTCTTTAGTACCAAACCTAACTGCATCATCCTCGATCTTCTTATTAGTTTGTAAATGCTAACAAGTCTCTCTTACCAGCCTCAGCGAATGTTGTCATAAAGTCTTTTGCTTTTGTTCTCGGGTTGTTTTCACACATTTGGCTTTTATTTGCATCATTGTTTTTCTCTCTGATCTTCCTTTTGATGTAGTCAGTTGTTTCCTTAGTATCTTCATTATTTTTTGATGTTTTCAAAAGCTCTTTGAGAAGATCTTGGTTGGATTAGAGAGAGACCCAGTAAGAAGTGGAGGAACGTGTCCAAGTGCCCATTTATATCCTGAAAAGCCTTGTCCATTGCTTTCGTTTGGAACTCTGAGGCAAGGGGGCCTGAGGCTGCTAAGGTAGGTTCTACGAACATCTTTTCTCCTTTGTTACTAAATGAGTAGAAGACATGAGGAACCGCTAGGTACTCCTGAATGTTTAGATGGACAAAGCAAAACAACTTTTGTTGGTATGGCCCATCTTCTCTTTTGATCTGAGTGAACAAACCACAGAAAACTGCAGTTTTAGTTATATCAATACACAAGCGGTCAAGTCTTCTTCAGTTGTCTGAGTTCCAAGAAGTCTTCTAGGATCTTAGAGGATAAATCCTAATATTCGGAGACACTGAATTTTGGGTTTTCATTATCTGTGAGCCATAATCATAAACCTTACAAGAAAAAAGCTTGAAATATCTCACTCTATTTTTTTAAATTCACCAGTAGTTTATCAGTACACATTACCTTATTTATTTCTTTTTTAAAGTTGTAATCATGTAATGGCACTAAGAAATTAAATAGACCTTGGATGTCAACTTAAATCTCCAAAAGGACTTTACAGCAGGACACTCTAATCTTCAACATATATTATTTTCTTAGAAATACAAAAAGCTTTGAAAAACTCTATAGCAGTTGGTTTATGGTAAATATGGATGGTGCCCAAACTGGTTGTGAACATGGTCCTTATATTCAATGAAGTGATTACATACTTTATGGCTATTATGACTAAAGTGGTCAATTATTATCTGTGATATACTTGTAGAGCTTAGAGGAGTCTCTCTGATGCCGAAGAAAACCTCTTTAACAATATATAAGTAGGATAATTACATTAATTGTCTATGGTGCATGGGATTAACACCTCAATATTTCCCAAGCCTGATTGATGCACCTGGGAAGTGAACTCTAAAACTAAGCAATGTTAATGTTAGTGAACTCAACACAAGCAAGTTCCATTGTGATCTAAAGTTACCATCGTTCAGACATCCGATACGTGTGTGAGAAGGGACGGCACTGACTTCTTCCTTCCATTCTTGATGAAATGCTGTGCTGAACCCTAACCGTCAGCCCAGCTAAGACGTGGGTACTAGAAATACACATCCACAGAAACTCAGCAACAGGTTGGACCTAAAGTAAGACACTCTTTTTGTTCTGTTGTTATGCTGCCTGGTGCTAGTAAGTTGGACTGATCCACTTTTGCCAGCACCAGCCAGATTTGTAATTTTGCTAAGGTGTGGACGACCGCACCACTACTGCTGATATCAAAGTAACATGTAGTTTTATAGTACAGACACTTACTAGTAGTTATTTAGACAAACCACATTCATGTGATATAAAACCTTTTCCAAGGATAGATAATTTTAAAAGGACACACATGCGCATACACTGTAATTCACATTTCTGCTCTCATTATCACTTCAAAATTTTCGTGCAGACATAGCCTTGTATTAATTAGTTTTACTTTCACAATGTAGTCCATCTCCAGTTTGTCAGCTTCAATATTTCACACCATACTCTAGATTACATTGTTATTTTACTCCATTTTTTATTTGCTCAGACTTAATGCTTGACTCCAGTAAAACATTCAGATTCCTAAGTACAGAAAGATAACACCGCATCTTTTTTGATCTTTGTTAAGTTAGTCTTTCACACAGTATATACAGGGATTCAGTGCGACTTAACTGTGTTTAAATTGAATCAAGAGTGAAAATAAAATGTTTTTCACAGTGTTACAAAGTATCTCCATTTCTATCAATATTACTTTTCAAAAAGATCTGTCTATTTATGTCTTTAAATAGTAAAGAAATACACAGTAAATTAAAACACAATATGAAAAACATGCCCTGAATCTAAAATAGTATGGCACACTTTGACAAATGCTACTAAAAATATGCTTCTCTTATTGTAGTACAAATCAGGGATTTTCACTGCAGTTGGTTAAAATGGCTTGCATTTACAAAAAATGGTTATATGTGACACAAAGTTATAGAGCCTGCCCGAAACCAGAAACCTGGAAAGAGCTCCTCTGTGAATTTTGCATAGAATGTGTGAATCAGACTCAGCTCTTCAGATAACACATTAAAATAACTCAGACTACCACCCTCCCAGTCAAGCAATACTGCTATTTTGTGGCATGGCGTAGTCCTGATTTTGATTGAATTCTTTCCATGTAAGGCAGTGCATTCAGTTTTGGAACATAGTAAACTCCAGGACCAGTCATTGCATCCTAGACCACCACAGCTGTCCAATTTTTTACTCACAGTTTTATACGCCACAGCAATCCCAACCATTCCTTTCCACTCCACTTCCCAGTAGCAGGTGCTTTTTAGGCTTTCCTCACAAAACACCTGGGTCCTCTTAAATCTGTCTTTATTTACTTGTCGTGAAACACAATTGTCCACCTTGAGTACAGTTTTTGCTTCCCTGTTGTTTTCAGACACAAGGAGCCTTCTGCCTGCTGTTTTTTCATCAAGTGTCAGATTTGCAGCATCTGAGAAAAAAATGAAAAAAATCTCAAAATGGGTCAAAACATCAAATAAGTTCAAGATAAGCCGGAATGATCTTTGTAACGCATAGAAAGGTTTGTAAAACAACTTAAGCTGTTCCATAGCTTTAGTTGTCACATCTGTTTACTAACATACGATGATGCTGCAGATTTCAAATATTATTATGCATGTTTTCGTGCAACATCATTGGATTGCTGTGATCACTAATGTAATTAAAGAAGCATTAGTGTAAAAAGGATCTTTTAAGCAATAAAGCTTAATGTGAAAGAGCACACAATTTGTAAATATTTCAGAAAACAGACTTCCTTTAATTACAATCTGGAGTAAACAAAGTTTTTGTGTTATAGTAAAAACAATTTGTACACTTTAAATTTTGTTTATTTATTTATTTAATCATGAGAATTATTGCATGTGTTTACTTACATCACATTGATATAACTACTATAGGAATTTAGAAATAAAAAAAAGGTTTTCCAGCCTCTCTACTGTAATAGCTAAAATAGAATTTGTCGTTTGGTCTGAGTTGTTCTTCCGAACAGAGAGGCTTTTCCTTCCATAATGGTTCCTCCTAGTCCTCCTGTTGCACAGTAGTTTTTCTACTGGCAAAAATTTTAATTTAGATGTTTCTCATTTTGGCAATCTTCCCAAGATACTCCTGCATCCTTACTGTTTCATATTAGATGGTGGCTTTGTTCTCCTCAGCCTTTCTCCTTTTGCTTAGCATAGGCTCAGGTTACTGAACTTAAAGTGAAACTCTTGATACTTCTACGTAATGCTTTGGGCTTTCAATTATACCAGCAGGGTATCTGAGCACTGACAGGGCTTGAGTTTGGCTTGGACTTTCTTCTTACCATTAACCTGACTTTACAGGACCTGTCTTACTAACTGCAGGTACTAGGTCCTTTTTGATTTCATCAAGGTTGTGGTTTACCTCTAGATTCCCAGGGTATTTCTAGCATCTGCCATCTTGTTCTCTGGTAGTTCAAATGGTTATATTCACCCTGTGTCTCTTGGATAACACTAAGCTAGACCTATTCAATCCAAATGAGGTGGTGATGTATACACCCTGATCTTGCTTAATGGTTCCCCTTTGCCTCCTGAAAACAGCATCAATTAAATGTCTCTCACTCAGTTTTTCCAAAGGTCACAGGAGATTGTCGTAAGAGGGGATTTGAGCCCACGACTTGCACTTGACTGTTTCAATTATGTTTGGACATTTAAACAGGATGAGAAATCTTTAGAGAACTGACTTACATTTCTTCATCCCAGGCTTTAGCTGATGTGGTCCATTATAGTCAAAACTGTAAAGAAAAACAATACAGGCTAAATATATTCATACATATGAGTCTCCCCTAGACTTGGTTCTGCTGCCTTTGGCTTTACTTGCATAAGAATGTTAACTGAGGGCTCCAGCCTCAACCTTCAAAACTAGCTGATCAAACTCATCTTATTTGTCACTCAGTTTTATCCTTTATGTGCTGAAAATGCAGCAAAGCCAACCAGTGAAGCTGCAGCTTCATTCTGTTAAACTTCCAAGTTTTCCTTTTAGACCCTCATACATTTAAGGAGCAGAAACCACTATGAACTCATTTATATGATTGAAGACTATGTCTGATAATGTGCTTAAATAAAGTATTTTATTAAAAAGGAACATTGTGGTATTTAACCCTTTATGATCAAAAATAAATACAGACCATCTGATTTTTTATTTTCTGTTAGCTTTGAATTATTTAAAAAGTGCTACTACTGAGTGATTCTACCAAAAGAAATTTCAGCGATTAGTATTTGGCAGCTGTTCAGAATGCAGTGTGGTTTTGACTGTACAATAATAGATAATAAATTAAAGGGCAAATTGTATTGATAATAATGTTAAAAACTCAAATCCAAATCCCATCAACACTTGAAGGTAACTAAAGAGTTAGGTGACCGTAATTACAAATGTAGGCTAAATGGACTGCTTTTTAGTCAATATGTCATATTCAATTTGTTTTCTGTAAATAAGAGCAGTAAAATATGTGAATGGGAATCGTTGTTTTGGGAAATCACATAATAACGGAATCTGATATGTGTGAAACCTGTTTTTTTATTATACTTTTAACATAGTCTATGTAAACCCTACACTTAAAGACATAATTAACACTTAAACTTACCACAGTGCTTCCAGCTTCCGAGTCGGGTCGTCAGAGATAGCGTTGAGCACACTCATTCCATATTCTCCACAGTGATTGTAACTCAAATCAAGCTGCTTTAACTTAGAGACTTTATTAGATTTAAGTGCTGACGCAAGGAAATCACAGCCTTTCTCAGTCACCTGACAACCTGATAAGCTGAGGACCACACAAAAATAAATGTAACAGGTTAATGCATGCTAAATAATAACAACAACTCCAAATGTCAATTGTGCATTCAAAAGCAGAATAAGCATGTTCATTTTTGACACTCATTAAGTCCTTCAAACCTGAGACATTGCTCTAATTCTGAACAAAGGAACGAAAGCTCTGGCACATATGTTTTGATCTCAGAGATTTTTAAAGATATTTTTCTGTATTATCACTGTGTTTTAGCACAACTTCCCCCCTGTCATTTTTGGATCAAACATTATTTCCCCAAAGGTAGCTGAAGAAAAGCGGGGGCACTAAATGTCTGGGATTATGATTGTGGACCTATGTTGGTGTAGGAGTTTAAGCATGCGACTCATGAATGGAGGCCTTAGTCCTTGACACAGGCTGTCGTGGGATCAAATCCTGGCTCAGGCGATGTTTTCTCCACACCCTTCCCCCACTCTTTCCACCATTTCCTGTTGGCTTACTGTCAAAAAATGATTAAATAAAGGCCACTAGAGCCAAAGAAAATTAAATATGGCTATTAAGATGTTTCAAGTAAGCCTCACATATTAATCCTACTGTGACACATCACAACAGGCTTTATTATAAGTTTAATTACATAACAAATGTAAAACTGTTATAATGGATATGGACTTCTTAGGCAGGTGGACCTTAAAACGCCACATACATCCCAAGCTTTCCCTCCAATGAGATAGGGGCAATGAAATCTTATTGAAACTTGGATGCATTTAGACCTGCATTAATAAATCCTCAAAGAATATTTCTATCACTTAAGGTGTGCATTATTACCACCCCAAAATGTCATTATTGAGAAACCTTTCTCTGAATTTGTTAGATATCATTCACTGTCAGCAATGGTACCATTTTAAAGGAGTTCTGAACAACTTATTTTTATTCCAAAGCATACTTACTTGAGATCCTCCAGTTTACAGTGTAGACTCTTTAGTCCTTCAGCAAGTAGCTGTACTCCAGAATCCTGCAGATCATTATGACTTAGGTCCAGGTCTGTGAGATTTGAAGAAGCAGAACTGAGGACTGAGGACGTCAAACCTCTGCAAGATTCTTCTGAGAGCTCACACCAGTTCAGCCTGTATAAATGTAAAGTAATTAGGCACACCAATGAAAAGAATGTTGCCACCACCTAGTAAATAGATCCAAAAATCTGAGTTTTGTTGCAACTTGCTAACTAGTATGGTGTATGCATAAAGTGCTGTGTAACTATTTCCCGTTTTAAAGATTTCTTGTTTTATAGCTTTTTTGTCACAATTAAATGTTTCGTAAAAATCATCCAAGCAATAAGTTGTCATGTTAACATAGAATAACTACCCTGAACAAGATCACTATAGCCCTACACTACCCCCATGATTAAAACCCACCGAAGAGTTCTGTTTTTTTAAACCCTTCTCTCTTTTACCTCACTTGTAACTCCTACATTTTACTATGCCACACCCATATCACACCCACCCACTCCCCAGTCCTCACACATCCCACCCGCCAGCCTACTCTTCACACTTTCCTAGCACACTATTTCTCCAGAACCGAATTCAGTCACTATCGCTTTAGTGCTTTGTGATGTCATGACCGACAGTCGCTCGCTACTTGAGTGTGTGATGTTAGTAGTGAAGGCCAGTACGCATGATCCATGTAGAGGACACGACACTGTCAGAACACCAACTCCCATCGCACACCGACCACTATATTATGTGTACTCAGGACGTCTCATCATTTTCTATCCACTCCCTGACAACTCATTAACCAATCACACCGCAGATACCCTCTTTTAACTGATGCACACTCAGGACATGTCCCACGTGCGAACAGATAATCGTTCCACAGTTGCTGATAAATGATAGATCGGTTGTACGTGAGACATTGAATCATTCTTCTGTTCAATCCTAGTGTATATTTAGAAAGTGATGACCGGAACAAGTATGAGCTGTCAGTGGAGTTTTTAGAGCGTCTAGTCCACAAAAGCCTTAGAAGAGGCCTATAGCAGGCTGATGCAGACATTAGTGGGTAACCGCGCGGCTGTAGAAGCAACAACTGATACTGACGGAAATAATTTTGTTTTCAGGGGTTTCCTATTGAAATCTTATTGTCTATTTGCAGACCACTAGGTGAATTTACCTTTTGAATACCCTGTAGTTTGGCTTCAGGTTTGTCAGATAAGTTTGGCCTTATTTCTTGATCTAGCACGCTGACCAATAGCTCAGGCTTAGGATAGGACTGGGGAATTTTACAATTTGTCCAGGTCAACGCGCGTAGATCTGAATAGTTTTATTTTTCCACAATAAATTAAATAATTTTTTGAAGACTGAATTTTGTATTTAATCTGGTTATCTTTGTCTGAAGGTACAGATTGTTTGATGATCTGAAACATTTTAGTGCCACAAAAAAGCAAAGAAAGAAGAAATTTTTAAAAGCACAATATATGATAGCCTGAATAATTTTTACCCTTTGTGGAGAAAGTCCACAATAAATTTATACTTGCTCATCAAGTTCTTGTTTTTGAAAACTATTAAATTGTTGTTTTAAAACGTTCTCACTGAAAAAATATTAAATGTGTAATCAAAAAACACCCTCACTCCAAAATGGGGTGGCAGAGCAGAAAAAACACTTTTTTTTTTTTTCATACTTTCAAATAAAATCAAATCGAGAATAAATTTATTGATTAAAACAATCTGTTGTTGTACGTTTTTCCATTTTTTCCCCCTTTCTCCTTTTTTTCTTTCTCTTTCTTCTCTTTGTTCCTCCCAACCCTATCTTCATCCCGTTTCTAACAGCACCGGCCACATCACCCTCTATCTACACAGTTCCGGCCCACCCTTGTCACCCCCCCTTAGACTGTGAGTCTTGACACCTGTCTTTATTATCCAAACCCTCTTACACTTATCCACCACTCTGCTGCACATCCCACCCATCTCACCCCGGTGCTGTTCGCCATCATAGTATCACTCTCCCCCGAAGCGACATCTTCCCCTCTCCACACTGAGATTCCCCTGTGTGTCTGTGCTCAGCTGATACCCTTCCCACACACTCTTTTTTGCAAGCCCTTATAATGCTTATCACACTTGCTTTATATTCACTCCCCAATCCTTGATCCTGTATTGTACGTCCCTCCCCAGCTTGTCGGATATCCTGTCCGTTGTCTCGATGCAGACCTGTATGAACACCAGTAGTGCCAGCCTAGAGTGTCCTGTCCACCAATGCGTCTACACACACCCTTTAGCAGCGACATCGCGCCGTACGTAACCCGAGTGTCCTTCCCCGCCTCTCGTCTATTCCCCTCCTCTATCCTACTCTCTGCATCTATATATGAGCAAAATGATAGTTGTGCCCTGTCATTTTATTGATTTTGCGAATCAATACGAGACGAGTACTATCGGCTGCCGATTCCTCAGCACGTCATGTCGAGCTCAGACTGTGTACACACAGTATATCTAACTACATGAAAGGAGAGCCCTCTGCACGACAGAACTGTTAGCAGGACACATAGTAGCCGCCTAGGTAGTGATGCGTAGGAGCCAGTACAGCCCGGCGCCTCACATCACAACGATGATGTGAGCACCTACTATCACACTAGTAGATCCGTGTCTCGTATACACACATAACTCTACACACAGTCTAAGATCACGTAGTTATCCTTCCAAACCCTGGTGCACCATCCTCACACACTGTCTTATCTCAACAGATGTCTCACTCGCCTGTGTGATACCTCGCAGACATACCCGCGAAACTCAAACACCGAAGATTCAAACATATTCAACAAACCAGTTTGTAAAATACTTTACAAAGACTCTGGGAGACTAGTTGACAAACACGCTGTGACAGCATTCAGAAGAACTCTTTTTGCTGATTACGGTAGCGACTGATGTGCTTGAGATGTTGCTGCGCAGGCACCAAAGTAGTTTTGAGTAGTGTTAGTGAAGGTTGCCTTTGCCTCGTGATCGTCAGCCGCACACGTAAGTCCAAAGCCTGGACCACTGAGAAGTCAGTAATCGCAAGGTGTTCAACACATCGGGCATTTCTCATCAGCTAGATTATGGAGGGAATTCCGTTAGAGATTTCATCTAGAACACAGGGTGTGGTACATTCAGTCCATATTAGACAGTGAAAAAGATTAAGGCTTTGTATGGTCACGTGATGTTCTTATGAATCTTCTTTTGCTGTACCTCAAAACTGTTGTCCTATGGCTAGGTCTTTTCCATAATTTTGCATGTCACTTTTTAAGAAGTGATGATGGAGCTCGGTGGGAGTAGGACAAAGCTTGTAGATTTGGGTGATATTGAGATCAGCAGAGAGTCCAAGCAGGAAAGCGAGAGAAAACACTAGAATCACCAGGATCTCGCCGCATTTTTTGCTCTCTGTAAAGCCTGATGCCACTGCTTTTCTTATAGAAAATCGTGAAGCACGCCCAGGGATGAGGCCCCTGAAGTGGATCCCATGAAATGGTAGATTCATTTTACACTCCTGTAGGGATGTGCAAATGTGTATGTAAAGAGCGTAGAGGAGCTGCCAGGTACACCGTAGAATTTCCCATTGCGGCAGCCCTTATGACAAAAAGCGAAAATACATATGTTTTGGTGCTTGGTGGTTAACACGCACCCCAGGACTGTATACTCGTTTGACCTGAGTAAACAGCCCAGAAAAGACTGCAGCTTTTGTGATGTCAATACCACAGTCTGTCAGCCTTTCTTCATTAAAGAGAAGTTCTCCTTTCTCTAAAGCTTCAAAGGCCAATTTGCCTAAAGACAGGACTGTCTCTTTATTTCTAGTATTCCAACAGGAATGTGACTCAGAACTTTTTTCCGGATCACTATACTTCACATTAGCTTGTCTGCATTGGAGCAAAAGAAAATGAGTGTAGATGTCAGTGAGCGTCTTGGGCAGCCCTTCGTCTTGATTTTGGTGAACAATGTTTTCCAGTACCTTTGAGGTGATCCAGCAGAAAACAGGAATGTGACACATGATATAGAGACTTCTTGACTGCTTCACGTGTTTCAGGATTTTTTCAGCCTGCTCCTTGTCACTAAATTTCTTTTGGAAATACTCCTCTTTTTGTTCATCATTAAATCCTCTCACCTCTGTCATTCGGTCCACTTTTTCAGCAGGAATGTTGTTGGATGCTGCAGGTCGAGAGGTAATCCAAATTTGGGCCTTGGGGAGGAGATTTCCCAGGATGAGATTTGACAGCAAAACACTCACAGAAGCTTGCTTTCTAACATCTGTCCAGTGATTACTTTCATTGAATTCAAGGTCAATGCGACATTCATCAAGACCATCCAAAACAATCAGAATTTCATACTTGTCATAGTCAGTTATTTCTGAGGTCTTCATAGCTGGAAAGAACTGATGAATCAGATCTTCTAAACTGTGTTCTTCCTTATTTCTAAGATTCAGCTCTCGGAAAGGAAGTGGAAATGTGTAAAAAATGTTTTCAGTGGCTGTGCCCTCTGCCCAGTCCAGTATGTACTTCAATGATGCAAATGTTTTTCCTATGCCAGCCATCCCAATGGTAAGCACAGTTTTAATGTCTGTATTAACAGGTGATGGTTTAAAGATGTCACAGTATCTGATAGGTGTTTCTTCTTGCTCTGGTTTAAACTTTGCACCCTGAACCTGTCTGCACTCGTGCTGAGCTCTTTCCCCCTCTATAATGTAAAGGTCTGTGTAGATATCCTTAAGTAGAGCAGAAGTTTTCTGCTGATCGATCCCTTCACATACGTAGGTAAAATGTTCCTTTAGTTGGGCTTTGAGTTTTCTTTGACTGGCAAAATCAGGCTTCTCTGCAAAGAAAAAATCATATTAATTTTGGACTTACTCAGAAAACATTTAGTGCAATGAATCTACTTGAGTATAACTTTTTGAACTAAATTATTAAATTAATGAACTTTGGATATGTTATTTTGTCATGTTGTAGACGACGCAAAGGGCAGCAGGACAGAGGTAGATGCATGATAGAGTGAAGGATTTAATAATGGAAAAAACTTAAGAACTTAGAAACACAAGGATACCTCAGGATACCAGAATAAGGAACAGTAGAAACCAGCAATGAACCACTGACACCAGAGAGCTTAATTGATGTGGAGGTGCCATGGAAACCAGGTGAATACAGTTAACAGAATGAATAGCTGCTGAGTGGGGAGAAAGGCTACAGAGCTCAGGAGACTAGACTAATGACATTACAGAGAGGGTCAACTAAACACTAAGAAAACAGAGCTTTACATAGAAAATAGACAAATGGCTCAATTACAAGACCCAAAATACAGAAGTCAGACAGAAGTACTGACAGTCAATGGGATCACGACTGATATATTCAGATGCAGCTGCAGGTTGTATGCAGCTGTGTCTTTTTTATATCTTACTTTTCTGAAGGTCTGCTTTGCTGCTCTTTATAACAAAATCCCAGAATTTTCACATTACAGGTCCTATTTACCCACTAACACATACCTTCTCATTGTACTAAGGGTTAATACTATATTAACCATTACTCTACTCTAAAGCCATAATCCTACATATTGCATGTATGTCAAGGAGTGAGTTTGGGTCGGACCAGCTTGCAGGGAGATACTCGGGGGGTGGCGGGGTGTGGGGGGATTGGGCGGGGGGGCAGCCAGAAGGTAAGTTTTGATACATAATTATTTTTTGAAAGGCTTGAACAGCCAAGGATACTCTGCCAGAGGTCAGGAGCAGTAAACAAGAGTACGGATACTTACCAAGAGCTGAACAGGAACTAGGCTGACGGGGATACTAGGAATAAACGCAGGAAGCATGACAGGTGAATAGCAGGTTATCTAGCAGAACAGGCGAAAGGGAACAAATGAACCCAGTAAGCTTATATACAGGGCACGGTGAATGGTGAACACAAGGGGAACAGAGGAGTAGTTAATCAGAGAATGCTACAGGTGTGGTGCTGGCCAGGTGAAGGGAACTGAGGTAACGGGTTCTATGCGTGACTAGATGCTAGGAAACGCAGAGACAGGTAGGGGAAAACTGATACAAAGTAAACTGCGGAGGGACAGGGAAAGAAACCTAAACATAAGCTGACGTTAAAAAGTAACTCTAGGAAGAACTAAAGTCTAAGGAGTGGAAGGGACTACGTAAGCAGACTTCTAAAATAACCGAAAAATAAACTGACTGAAGGAAACTTAAAAAACATGAGGGATAAACGAAGAGAACTATTACTATAAATACAATCAAGAGGTAACTATAGTTGTAGGCAAGGCTGGGGAAGGGAACAATACCAATAATAAGGGCACAAAGCAAACTGAGTAAATAATATACAAAAGAGGGGTCTAGGCCAAAGGGGAACGGGAACTAGGCTGAGGGGAGCAAAGGCCTTCACTATAATCTTAGGAGGCAGGAGAGAGAACAAAACACTAACATCAGGATGTCACAGAAGGAATAGACAAAACCAACACTACTCAAACCCAAAGAAATTAGTGAAAACACGCCTAACTGAAAAGTAACCAACACAAACCAAAACTAAGCCAAAATGCAGAGATGCGCAATATCCACATTATTAGGAGGCTTTTCAATCTCCTTTTCTGTTGAGCTTAGGGAGGATATAAGACACTACTAATGTATTTTATATATGATTGCGTTTCTGCAATGTCTTTGCTTTGACAAGCACTTAGAAATCATCACAAAATAAAATTTTAATGACTACTTCTATCTCTAAATAACACTGCGACAACAACCAGTTTATGTTCTGACGCTATGTATTTGGTATTATTGTACATTTTTCTTTTCTCAAATATTAAATAATATAGGCAAATAGCGTAAGTATTTTTGAAGTATTTTATGAATAAATACATATATTTTTTAGTCCACTGCACTTCACAACCAAAAAGGCAAACAACCATGATCCTCTGAATAGTTGTGAAGGTTAAGGTGGATGTATGATGTCTTGTTTACCTATTTTTTACCTTGAGTTAGTCAGCAAACAGTGCGACATAATATTAGGTGTACGTTCCACTTCAAATTATCTAATGTTCCTTGTGATTAAGGCTGACCACACAGTGGTCAGTTTTTTGCACAATTAATACATTATTCACATGTCAATTACTGGATCATTAACCTGCCTAACAACAGCTGAAAAATGTAATTGAACTATACCTTACACTTTGCAGAAGACTGCTTTATATCAATCAAAGACCTTAGTAAAAATAAGCATGACCATCTTACCTCGAATTTCTGTTTTTCTGTCAACATAGTCATCAGGGAGCTGCTCAGCAGCCGAGGGTCGGGAAGTTATCCAGACTTGGGCCGTAGGCAGCACGGTTTACTGTGATTCGCTGTTTGATTGTAGTGCTTACTCTAACAACATCAAATTGAGCGGCCTGTTCACTCTGACCATCCACGGTCAACAATCTCATTGTTCGTCAAAAGTGCAAGAAGATGTTGGACAGTGCAATCTTCAGTCCCATTCCAAGACAAATACAAGTTTGAACCTTGCAAAGTTGGAGATTGCTAATTCTTTGATTTCCATGAAGAAGTAGTTCAGAAGTTCCATAAAACTGATGGGTTTCCCTTTAATCAAGTCAAGCTTTGACAAGTCAAGTGGAAATATAGCTTCGACATTATCTTCAGCTTTGGCCAGTAAGGGTCTTACTTGGTTTTTATTCCAGGTGAAGGAGTGCTGAGTTTCATCTTTGGCCCAAGCTGCAACGAATTTTTGCACATGGAAGGATTTTCCAATGTCAGGTTCTCCGACAGTCAACACAGTTCGGATTTTCTTTTCCCCTCCATTTTTAAAGATGTCAGATGGAGCATTTAGTTGAATCAGTGATTTTTCCACAGTGTTTTCACTTGTTGTGTCATCAGTCATCCCATCAACAGGGATGTTTCTCATGATATGTTCTGTGATTTTCTGGTGTAAATGATTAATTTCATCTTCACCTTCATCAGGGTATTCTTGGATAAATCTTCTCTTCAGGCTTGAAACAACTTTCTTCCGACGTATCAGGCTTTCTAAATAGGAAAAACAAAGAGTAGCTTGCTAGCAGAAATGATGTAAAAATTAAGTGACTTCATATTTTTTTAAAGATTATTTATTAATTTATTTAATCTAATCAGTATATAAGGGCAGCTAAATAAATGTATACATTTATTTACAATGCAATGTGTCTAACTTTTTAACTACTGTTTTATGATGTTTATTGATGGATTACTTTATAAATTTTGCATATCCATTTCCATATCAATTACCGGTACTTTTAAATTGTTTATCAGCTGACTATTGTACACTGTTCCTTTAAATTAAATTAAATTAATTTAATTTAATTAGTTAGATGTATTTAACACTTACTACATATGTTGTACCATGAGAGTTGGTAACTAGTTCAATTTCTAGCCTGTTAGCAACACTTAAACACACAACTATTTTTTTCTAGTCATCTCGACCCGAGTTAGGTCACATTTGGAATAAACAATATTCCAAAGACCTACTTAAATTCTTTGAGGGGAAATTGTGTGAAATGCTCTTTAATACCTGAACTAAGGGCCAGCACAGAGATAAATATTCTTTTATGCAACCACTTTTACCTAATGGCAATTTAGAGTCTCCAATATACAAAACATTCCTGTTTTTGGACTCTGGGAGGAAACCAGAGTATCTAGAAAACTCCTTGTGGTGCAGGTAGATCAAACTCCACACAGTAAGGGGTTTTTGCTGTCAGGGATCTCCACCATGTCACCCCATTTTTGTTTCATCTTTGTGTGATAAATAATGGCACGCTACAGTCTGTTGGGCTCGTGATTTTTAGATAAATCTGAACTAATGTTAAAGTCTAGTAAAGGCCAGAAAAACTGCACCATAAAAGCCCAGGATGGACGGAGAGTATGCTTTCTTTTTACCATAAGTAGATGTTGTGGTATATTTCATTTTGTATTACAGCATCACTGTGTTACCATATTGTCAGTCACTGACGTGAGCAAAACTTTATAATTAACACATTGAATATCATGTCATTAACATAAATAAACACAACAAAGTTACAGTTATTAGCATCCCACTGTATTTGTTAAATCATTTAAATTGTACTAAGCAGCTTTTGAGGATGTCTATTAGTTTTTGATGTAAAAATGAAGATATATGTGAACAAAAAAATTTTGACTTAACATGATTTTTTTAGGTCTACAGATTTAGATTTACAGACATTAACAGCTCAAACTCAAAATTCAAAATAAAAAAAATACTCTATTAATCGCAAATGGAAATTATATCAAGGGATTACATCCTGCATAATTGTACATAATCATGTATTGCACATAATCATGTGCAATACTGGAACAACCTGTAAATATTCTTGTATATATTTTTTCCACCTGCACAGTCCTTTTTTATAACTTTTTATAACTTATAACTTTTTAAACGTTTTAATTTTTATTTTCTTTAATTTGCACTACTTGCCTGCACTGTTTTGTTCTGTTTTTGGAAATTTCGTTGCACCCATGTGGAGCAATGACAAATAAAGAATTCTGATTCTGATTCTGATAATTAGTCTTGATCAATTGGTCAATTGATAAACATCTATTTAGGAAATACTAAAGGAGTTACTGATAATTTATTTTAAAATACCACAATTATCCTTATGCCTAACTAGCCAATGAATCAAGCAATTAGTTGTTGGTAGCCCTTTTAGGGGATTCTGATTTGATTCAGAAAATTGAAAAAGCGGTGTATAAAAGGTTGACAGATACTGTGAAGGACTTAATGATTCACTATTACAGGATGCTGCAGAAAAAGCCTCCAACAGTAAGTAGATGAGGATTTTTATTTGTTTCAACATTAGTCTCTTACCTCGACATTCCGTAACTTGCTCGATATATTCATCGGGAATCTTGTGAACTCCTGAGGGCTGAGAGATAATCCACACAAAAGCATTGGGGAGCAGGTTTCCCTTAATAAGGTTTGTTAGGATCACATCCATCGATGCTGGCTTCTTTATATCTGTGAGCTCAGTGTTGTTGTCAAAGTCTAGAGGAAGCTCGTTGTTTTCCAAACCATCAAGAACAAAAGCCACTTTTTTCTTTTCAACTCCTGCTACATCATGGAAAAAACTTTTGAGCAAACTATCCAAGCTCAGAGCTTCTTTTCGTTTACTCAGCTCACTAAACCGAAGTGGGACTATGATGTCAATATCCTTGTTGGACTTTCCTTTGGCCCAGTCAAACATGAACAATTTTGTTTGAAATGTTTTGCCAATACCAGCCACACCCTTTGTCAGAACTGTTCGCACAGTCTTTTTCTTTAAGTCGGTAAATATTTCGTTGTAGGTCTTCACCAGTTGTTCTTCATCTTCGTTGTTTGTGTCTATCATGTAGAGTTCTGAATCTGTCTCCGTTTCAATCAGTTCCATCTCATATGCGGCTAAGATCCCGTTTTTCCCGATCTCTGTAAGTCTGTGTTGGGCATCAATCTCTAAATGGGGAGGGTAAATTAGAAATTATACTGATTATCATGGGTTTTCACATAAATTCCCACAGTTATCATCTGGTTACAATCTAAATTTCATATTTTACTAAGTTTTTTTTTTTTGCAACCTTTGAACTATTTTTAGTTTATATGCATGCATGAGAGAATGAGTTTTGTACCTTTACAAACTAGAACTTTGTCGATATATTTAGCAGGAATCTTTTTAACTCCTGAGGGCTGAGAGATGATCCAGAGCACAGCTCGAGGAAACAGGTTTCCCTTGATAAGGTTCGTCAGCAGCACGTCCATCGATGCTCGCTCGGTCACTTTAGTCAGTTTCTTATTCTTTTTAAAATTAAGAGGAAGTGGACAATTTTCTAAACCATCAATAATGAAAGCCATTTTACATTCCTCATAGGTAGAAACTTGAGGCTGTTCTGCATCATTGAGAAAATTATCGAGAATATCCTGGATGCTTTGAACTTCACCTCTTGTTGCATTCAGCTCACCAAAATGAAGCGGAACAATCAGGTCGATGTGCGTGTTGGATTTTTGCTTTGCCCAGTCGACCATCAACCTCCTTGTATGAAATGTTTTACCAATACCAGCAACTCCCTGTGTAAGCACTATTCTCCCATTCGTCTTTGACATAATAAATAAATCACTGTAGGTCTCTACCATTTTCTCCATGTGTTTTCTATTTTTGGCTATCTCAAAGAGTTCTGAATCAAATTCCACTTCTGTGAGCTCCATTTCAATGGCAGCTAGGATCCAGTTCCTCCAGCTCTCAGAGAGTTGCTGTTTAGTGCTGTTATCTGAAATTGCAACGAGATAGCACAAATAATTAAGAGGAATCAAACAAAGATATTCTATATATGTGTTGGGAAATAATTGTCTTGTTTGGCTATCAGTAGCTATTAGTAAGTTGCTATGAGCATTTATAAATAAGGGTGATTGGTTTGTGATTAAAATTACCAAGTCAGGGAACCACCTGATTATCAGCAATCGATAGCCAAACACTTTCAGTCTACATCAGTTATTGTTCTACAAGTACCAGTCTGAATGAGTTGTGGTATTATAGATCAATGAATGAAGGAGTGAATTTGCTGACTTGGTAAGAGGGGGAGAGGAGGAAACAGAATCAAACAGAATCAAAACAAACTCAAACTGCCAGGACCCAGCAGAGTATTAAAACTACTAATAACTCAAACACAGTAATGTACAACAAGGGTTTTGTTTTTATATCCAGCAAGCGCCCTATGGACTCAGCAGTCCCGTTTAGCAAAATTCAAGCAGTTTAACCAATGAAAAAACAAAGAAATCAACAATAACGGGAGAACGGCACAGAGTTTCTCCTTTGATGATCTGGGTTCAGGTCTTCTGTCTGCAGACAGTCAAGTCTGCCAGGAACACAAAGTGCTAACACTAATTTAGTTGAAATAATTTTGAGGATAGGGAGGTCTTTCACCTGGCAAGCGAGTCCAGGATAGGTTTCTGGCCAAAGCTGATGAGGTAAGTGACTTTACAATTTTAGGGTACTCTACCCACCTCTGAGAGTGACTCAACAGACCAGATGGATCAGTAACAGTCACAGAGCTCCACTTTGACTTTGACACCATCAAGTTGGAGGTGTGGTACTGGTAGAGGAAGGTGTTATTAAAGATAAGCTAGTTGGAGCTTTTCAGGCTGAAGATGGACTCAAAATACCCCCCACAAACCTACTGCCAGTTTGTAAGAGAGACCGGTTTTCAGCAGTGGATCTGGATAAAGTCTGCATCTTTTAATAGACCATGATTTCCATGCAGGACAATGATTAATTGCACCCACTGAAGTGGTCCACTGTGTAATTAGCCTGTAAGGACCTTCAAGATCTAAGAACAATGACATGGGCACCTTCCTTAGCTAACCTAAACCCTATTAAGGGGTTTTGAAATGTTCTTAAATGGTTGTCACTGATGTTTATTTTTAAATTTGGAGTTGTTTGTTTATTACTTTTAATCTGTCAGGATCTGCCATTTTGGTTTTGTGTTTGTTTACTTTTTCCAGTTAAGTCTTTTATTCTTGTGCTTCTGTTTAGTAGTTATGTTTATTTCCCTCAGTTAGTAGTTCATCCCCCCTCGCTTAGTCATTATGTTTAGTTTTCCCAGGTTAGTTATTTCAGTATAGTTTTTGGTTAGTTCCTCTTGTCTCACTTCTGTCTGCAGTCAGTTAATATTTGTTTCTTGTTTTCCTCCAGACTTGGTTATGTTATTTTGTTTATGTTTCGGCTAGTTTCTTGTGTCCCGGTTTCGCCCAATTAGTATTTCTTATGTGTTTTATGTTTAGATTATTTATAGTTTTACTGTTTTTTCCATGAGTCTAGTTTTCCCCATGGCCTCTAGGTTTAGTTCCCCCTTGAGTTTGTCCTATTTTAAGTTTGATTTATTATCCTTCCTAGCTTCTTTGTTCTTAGATTTATTACTTTCAGATTTGTTTCAGTTGTAGGTTCGTATCTAGTTTAGTTCCTTCTCATGTCTCTGTGTTTCCCTGCTTCCAGCCCCCGTCAGTAACCATGGTAACCTAATTTCCCTTAGTTTCCTACACCTGACCATCACGCCTGTCATCACTCACTCTGATTCACTGCCTCTCTCCTTCCCATTGTTTCACCATTCACCCTCCCGTATATCAGCTCACCGGTTTAATTTGTTCCCTGTCGCCTCTTCCTGTTAGATACCTGCTATTCTCCTGTCATGCTCCTGCGTTGTTCCCTGTCAATCTAGTTCCTGTTCCGCTCCTGTAAGTTCTGTACGTCTTGTTTACTGCTTCCTGAAATCCTGGCCGAGAATCCTGCGCTGTTCAAGCCTCCTAAATAAATATGGATCAAAACCTTGCCTTATGGCTCCCGGGTATCTCCCTGCAAGCTGGTCCGACCAAAACCCATTTCCTGACACTAACAAGTAAATTATAAACAGGTTAGATAGGATTTTTAATTAAATTATTTATTTAAATTCATAATTCTACACACTAATAGTTGCCATTTGAGTATGCATACATAAAAATTATTCAAAGAAGGCCAACCAAATCCATTTTATTTCGTAGAATATTTCGACTTGAAGTTTATTAACGTTTTGGACTAAATGAAAGTCCTCTAGTGGGTCAATAATAAAATTAATCTTCAAAAGACAACTTTTCTTATGGTAATGCGCACAGCGAACAAAGCTAAAACAGCATCATCATCTGTGATAGCAAACAGAGCGTGATGATCCTCCAGTGTCTGTCTAATCTGCAAAATCCGTTGATCAACAGAATCTAAAGCAGATAATAACACAAGGCCACACCCTTTTTAGTTCCACAATCCTAGCTGCATACTCTTTTTTTTTTTTTTTTACCGTGTCCTGTCCAGCAGAGTAGAACTCAGAATTGTTGTCTGAGTGTCAGGAAGAAGCCCAACAGAATTAATTTCACAAAGGGAGTATTACAGCAATGCTTTAAAGCTCTGCTTGACATTTATAATATACATTTTAGTAGAAACTGCTTTAGTATTATTTCAATTCACGGAGACAGAAACGAAAAGGAAAAAAATAAGATGCACAAAAGAAAGAGAGGTGGAGCAAAAAGGAAAAGGAGAGAGAAGGAGAAAAGAATGGAGGAGAGAAAGAAGGATAATACAAGATAACACCCTACTTGCTTCTACACCTGCAGAAACATTCATATTAACATCTTTATTACCAAAAGGTGCATGATACTTATGACTGCAATATGTATTTAGTGGTAAATGCAGCTCAATATAGAACATTTGTGTAACACCTGAATCTTAACACCTGTGGGTCTGAGTGTGAGCTTGTTTGTGTATACAAGGTTTCTCCATAAAAATATGCAATAGCAAGTGTCAGGAGCCACAGACTGGCCCCCCTGGACCCGGGACAGATACGGAGGAGATCCGAGCTATAGACATCTAGAGACCCCCCAGAGCACAGGAGAACCACCGCCGGGACAACCGCAACCCACCCCTCTCCCCAAAAGAAGAACCAGCAGCCACAGTGCAGCAGCCCTAGGGAGCCACAGCGACGAGCCCATAGGCTCCACCGGCAGCCGTCCATGCCCGAGCAGATCCAGCCAAGGACCCAGAGACCCCCACGTTTGATGGGGGGCCTAAACGGATCCAGGAGAGGGAGCACTCCAAGACACAACCTGACACAAAAAACAGGCACACGTAGTCACAATCACACATTCCCACCCTCATGCGTACACATAATAATACTCACACCCAACATAAAGACAAACAACAATGGACGTCATACACTCACTCACACTCCCCATACATACTCTATACCCCAGGTCCAGGTGCCGATACCCCATAGGGCCAACCAGCCCTCGGACCCAGGAGGTGGTCCCCTTCCCTCCAGGGTGGAAACAGGCAGACTGTACAAGACCCCAACCCCAGTCCCCAACGACCCCCATACTCATCTGGAGAGGGGGCCATGTACAAAAGAGGGGTCTACAGGGTCCAAACTAGCCCGCCAACCAGAGCCGCCACAGGATGAAACAGTCCCGACCCCCCAATTAATTATGATCCCAACTCCATGAGCCCCCCACCCCCAATGAACCCCAACATGAATTTCCCCACAGGGCCACCCCCAACCAGGAAGCAGATATCGAACACATGCCCCCGAATCCAAACGCCATGAATCCCCTTCCCCACAGCACAGGGGGGACAATCCCACAGGTGAGCTTCATCCCCAAAAAGCCAGACGAAGCCACCCGGGGTCGGCGTCTCCCACCATGCCCCCTGCAACCACAAACACACCACATCACCACCCATAATAGGCCAGGGAGAAACATTATCGAGCTCCGCTCTACCATCGACGCTCAGCCGACCCCAGACCCAAGAAGAGGACACAACCCCCCCACGCCACAGGCTGCAGCCTCTCCAAGCCACCCTCTAGCCCACCACCCTGATGTCCCCCCAAACAGGAAAGCCACCAGAGAAGCACACCGCCAAGCCCACCCAACCATTCGGCCAGCACCAGCAGCCCCAGCCCATCAGTTAATGAGAGCGAAACATGCACCAGCCGGGTAACCGGGACGGGCAGGCCAACCGCTCCAGGCCAAGCACAACCCGCCAGTCGCCCCAGTGCAGGCACAAGACATGCTCCACCGCCCCACCCACCCGACCGCCAACCACAGCCCAGCGCCCGGTCCGTGGCCAGAGCCAAAGAAGGAATTAGCTGCATACTCTAAAAGCACACATGGACTGTGACCTCAGATGATCAAATTGCATGATGTGAAGAGGGGGCTGGGGTACGTTGCATGTTTACAGTATTGTGAAACAAGGATATGAAAGCGGTTACAGGCACACAGAACTGCAAACCATACCTCTTTCGGGATCAAGCAGTTCATCCTCAGGTGGCTTTCCTATGGACACTGATGTCACAGATTTGTGAATCTGTGATGGACTAAAAAGACAACAAAAAAAAGTACATAATACTATCTGATGAAATCTTTCCTATTACTCATAGTAAAGGCAAAATACTAATTTGACCTGATGTTTCAATAAAAGGCCATAAAGGTGGTCCTGGCTTTAGTCTTTCACACCTTTGTTGTCTTCTTTTAAATCATTTTTAAAGACTCACATTTTTTCCCTGGTTTTAACACAGCTTAAGTTGTTTGTTTTGTTGCCCCATAAGTCAGCTATACACTTTGTTTTTATGTCTGTTTTATTTTTTTTTTTGTTTTGTTTTATTGATGTGAACAGCACTTTGGTCAAAAATCAGTTGTTTTTAAATGTGCCTTGTAAATAAATTGTATTGGATTGAAAAACAATGTAAAACAGCCAATTCCCACGTTATTGTGAGAGTTGGCTGGAGAAGGGCAAGCTAGCTGCAAATGCAACACAATGACATTTTTTTCCAGATAAAACAAAGGTCATTTACTTTGTTTCCCATTCCTTGAATTCCACGCCAAAGTTCTTGGAACAGTCACTTCTCATTGAGACACTGGAGGGTGCAGGTGAAGCTGGTCTGTGATCCTCAGACATTCTACAAATAACAGTGACACCAATAATCTTTAAATGTGCTTTAAGCACCAAGGAGAAAAGAAAATACCACTAAAAATCACCTGATATCAAAGAGCTGACCCTTCTGTAGAACAAAGTCCAAATACATGAAAAATGGTAGTATATATAGTAGGTCATGTACACATGGTGACAGTGCTAATGTTTTTATTCTCAGGTATATAATTTACATCAAAAATATGTAAGCATACATATTTAAGGTAAATTATAACAAAGCCACATAGTCTCTTGTGTTTCATCAAAATTACTTCCAAACTTAACAACGTGAAACAGACCTAATAGAGAAGAAAAACTGGACAACTGCTGTATTTGTACACCTACATTGTTCACTGTATGAGTAACCTCTGCAGCAACTGAATCTGTTCTGCTGCACCATCTATAATCCTATGACTCTCTCGCATCTTTAGTACATCTGGCTTTCAGAGGTGGAAAGAATACAAAAATAATGTACTCAAGTAAAAGTACAGTTACTTTGATTAAAATTTTTCTTAAATACTAGTACGGTTCCCAGTGTAAAATGATACAAAAAAAGGAAAAAGTACCATCATAATATCTTATTTTAACTAAAAGTTAGTTACTTTTAAATGAGCAGAAGAAAGTCCCTCTCATGCATTGTATAAAAGAAAAGAGGAGATATTGGTTTCAAATATTTTTTAATTAAGGGAGCACCTTTATAAATGAAAATGCAACACAAAAATTAAAACTGTCAACATTTGACATTATGAATATTTGGGAGGGTAATTATGTGTAAACGTAAATTCTCAGTTTCCTTCTGCCGGCTACTGACAGAAGGGTTCCCTGCAGCTGATCATCTCCTTCATGTTAGCATCTTTCTCTGTTACACCAAATCCTCTACATCCTTCACTACATCTGTGAAGAATCTCTGTTTTTCCTCTTCACCAGAACCTTGCAGTTCTTATCTTAATCCCATCCTTTCTCCAATATATCCACTATCCCTCATATCTAATAGTTTTTAAAGTCCTGTCTCCAACTAAGCGTCTAATCCTCTGTTTTCAGCTTTACCCAATCCCAATTATAATTACAAGTACCAGATAAAAGTGCTATCATTTGCTTTTATTGTTTAAATATTATTTAGCCTTTTTACATAGTCATAGTCTTGAACATAAACCAGACGATGTCCACTTATTGACTCCTACCTGCAGTAGATGGTTTATCTGGTTAGCTCAAATGATGCTATTTTCAGCTTTAGATTATGTCCGGTATCAATGTTAATAAAAAAAACCATTACCATGTCATGCACTACTGTCAAAGAAAAATGAGCATAGTTTCTCGCTAAACTCTAAAAGCTCTTTTTATTTACATCCAAGTGCTTGTATTGGTTTGATGTTTAGTTTTTAAATGCAGACAGTTCAGTCTTTTTAGGAAACAAGGTTTACACTGCATAAAAAAAGCTGTTGCCTTTCCTGTACTTGTAGGTAAACTGGTCCCTTAAGAATGGCCATGGCTTTTCTTCCTTTTCTTGGAGATCAACATCAGTTGTACTTGATGGATTTTTATAGCACCACCAGCATCCGACTGATATGCCTCCATGTTGAGATCTGATTACCAACCCAGCCAACTGCCGTCGCTTCCAGTGTTTAATTTTTTTAAATTTAACATTGTGTTTTACCATGTTTTCCCCGTGCATGCGTGGGTTCTCACTGGGTACTCCGGCTTTCTCCCACAGTCCAAAGACATGCCTGTTAGGTTAAATGGTCTCTCTAAATTGCCCTTAGGTGTCTGAATGAGTGTGTGCTTGGTTGTTTGTGTGTTGCCCTGCGATGGACTGGCGACCTGTCCAGGGTGTACCCCGCCTCTCGCCCATAGACTGCTGGAGATAGGCACCAGCTTCCCCGCGACCCACTATGAAATAAGCGGTAGAAAATGACTGACTGACAGACTGACATTGTGTTTCACATCAATAAAAATCTTCAACACCACTTTCATTTACCTTCTTTCTCCTTCCTTGAATTCCACGCCAAAGTTCTTGGAACAGTCACTTCTCATTGAGACACTGGAGGGTGCAGGTGAAGCTGGTCTGTGATCCTCAGACATTCTACAAATAACAGTGACACCAATAATCTTTAAATGTGCTTTAAGCACCAAGGAAAAGAGAAAAAACCACTAAAAATCACCAGATATCAACGAGCTGACTCTTGTGTAGAACAAGATCCAACAACATGAACCATGGGACATTTCATGGCTAAATGTGCAGAGGGGTGCACTGGGGAGAAAAAGTGTCCCAGGAGCGACTGGCCCAGTTTCAACTACTGGGTTACAATTTTAGTGACAAATATAGGCCTACAAATATATATATATAGTAGGTCACATACACATAATTACAGTGCTAATAGTTTTTTAATATTTTTTATTCTCAGGTATATAATTTACATCAACAATATGTAAGCATAGATATTTAAGGTAAATTATAACAAAGCCACATAGTCTTTTGTGTTTCATCAAAATTACTTCCAAACTTAACAACGTGAACCAGACCTAATAGAGAAGAAAAACTGGACAGCTGCTGTATTTGTACACCTACATTGTTCACTGTATGAGTAACCTCTGCAGCAACTGAATCTGTTCTGCTGCACCATCTATAATCCTATGACTCTCTCGCATCTTTAGTACATCTGGCTTTCAGAGGTGGAAAGAATACAAAAATAATGTACTCAAGTAAAGGTACAGTTACTTTGATTACAATTTACTTAAATACTAGTACGGTTCCCAGTGTAAAATGATACTCAAAAAAAAGGAAAAAGTACCACAATAATATTTTATTTTACCTAAAGTTACTTAGTTATTTTTTAATGAGCAGAAGAAAGTCCCTCTCATGCATTGTATAAAAGAAAAGAGGAGATATTGGTTTCAAATATTTTTTAATTAAGGGAGCACCTTTATAAATGAAAATGCAACACAAAAATTTAAACTGTCAACATTTGACATTATGAATATTTGGGAGGGTAATTATGTGTAAACGTAAATTCTCAGTTTCCTTCTGCCGGCTACTGACAGAAGGGTTCCCTGCAGCTGATCATCTCCTTCATGTTAGCATCTTTCTCTTTTACACCAAATCCTCTACATCCTTCACTACATCTGTGAAGAATCTCTGTTTTTCCTCTTCACCAGAACCTTGCAGTTCTTATCTTAATCCCATCCTTTGTCCAATATATCCACTATCCCTCATATCTAATAGATTTTAAATTCCTGTCTCCAACTAAGCGTCTAATCGTCTGTTTTCAGCTTTACCCAATCCCAATTATAATTACAAGTACCAGATAAAAGTGCTATCATTTGCTTTTATTGTTTAAATATTATTTAGCCTTTTTACATAGTCATAGTCTTGAACATAAACCAGACGATGTCCACTTATTGACTCCTACCTGTAGTAGATGGTTTATCTGGTTAGCTCAAATGATGCTATTTTTAGCTTTAGATTATGTCCGGTATCAATGTTAATAAAAAAACCATTACCATGTCATGCACTACTGTCAAAGAAAAATGAGCATAGTTTCTCGCTAAACTCTAAAAGCTCTTTTTATTTATCTCCAAGTGCTTGTGTTGGTTTGATGTTTAGTTTTTAAATGCAGACAGTTCAGTCTTTTTAGGAAACGAGATTTACACTACATAAAAAAAGCTGTTGCCTTTCCTGTACTTGTAGTTAAACTGGTCCCTTAAGAATGGCCATGGCTTTTCTTCCTTTTCTTGGAGATCAACATCAGGTGTACAAGTGAAGCTGGTCTGTGATCCTCAGACATTCTACAAATAATAAAATTTCAGAGCAGCAATTTCCAGAGTCATAAATACTGGAAAGTGTCAAAACTACATTGTTTTGTGCTAATAATTTCTATGCATATCTATGGCTGTGTTTTATGGATCTCAATTACTGTAAAATTCACACCCTTAAATTAAATTTGTTTTTCACTAATTGACACCCACATGTTTTGTTAGTGTCAATCAAGTTGTCACCATTAAAACCTGGGAAACTGGCTGACTGTAAATGCAACCCATGTCATGAAAAGTTGTTATTTAGTAGCCTCCTTCTTTTACCTTATTTCTTCTCCACTGAGGTCCAGTATTTCATTCGTCACGGACCTACAGCTTGGTTCAGGTGATGCAGATCTGAAATTGGTGGACAGTCATACCTGTTAAAGAACTCTTGTTGACACAGCTGTTGCAATTAGACAACTGTACCACATACTCCTCACCCAGTTACCACATAGACATATGCATCAACCCCTCAGCCAAAACATGTAAAAGAAAAAGTATGGATGTCTGTATAAATTAAGTCTTGTGATCCTATTTTAGACTCCTCTGAAATCGGCTAATGTCAATTTGCCCTGCTGCAAATTTATACGTGATCATTCAACTTTCCATTGTTGCCAACTTCAGGTTGCATTGTGAAGGGGGACAGTCTCTGCACAACACCTATTATTGGAAGTAATAGGTATGTCCCTTAGCATAAGTGATGGTAAAAACAGTGATTCCTCGAGCAATGTCTTATTGTGGCTCAGTGGCTTTTGCTCTAGGTACTTACAAACAAAAAGTTTTACTTTCCTCTTTTTTTTTCTTTTTGGTAGTGTTAATACGATATTTTCATATATGATGCCTGTGCTATTGTGCAGCCAAGACTGGAAGAGTCTTTATGTAGCAGAAAGCAGATTTGTCTAGGTAGTATTTTCAGGCTGTAGAGGTCATGCAGTTATGTTTGAGAAAAAACAACATTCAACAAACCCTTTAGTGTTAGTCTTTGGATCTAAGGTATAACTACTGAAGTGCACTCTAAATTAAAAGCTACTGGTCTTTAACAAAAAGTCTTTGAAACCTACCAAAGAACATTGGACTGTGAACTTTAACACATGGGTGAACACTGGGTTAAACCGCTTGGAGATTTAGTTGGAAGTGACAGCAGAGTGTATCAGTAAATTTCATGCAATGTGAACTCAAGTTCTTGTTAGGTGAACAGAGAACATCTGTCAGAAGATCCCATTTAGAGGATCTTTAATACACCTTTGGGTGAGTTTCTCTCATCTTCTGAGGTAAGCTGGGACAACGAATCTGAAAGGTCACTGTTGCCTGTTGCTACTACAACCAGAGTACCCACTGGTGGAAACTAGTGGTGATGGAAGCCATCAAGCTAGAGAAGGGAGGCATCATGGCTTGGTTGGCTCTGGAGACTCCTCAAGTAACTGAAAGGTATTGGATGGCAAGAAGGAGTGAGGCTTCTGGGGTTGCAGAAGCAAAAACTCAGGCATGGGAGGAAATCTGAGAGACTACTAAGAACAACTTTCATTTGGCCTCTAAGAAAGTTCTGGAAAACCTTACCAACTTTGACTGTGACTGTAACTGTGGATCCAGACTCAGGATTATATTGTGCAGTGAAAGGTTTCCTTTATGGATCCCCTTCATACATGCTCTGCATTGTCAGAGAAGGAGGTAGAGTCTGAGGAATTGCATTAAGGCGAGTCCATTACCATGGCAGAGGTCACAGAGGGGGTTAAAAAGCTCCTCAGTGGCCGGGCACAAGGGGTGGATGAGATTCCCCTGAAGATGCTGAAAGCCCAGCATCAGTGGAGTGGGAGACAGGGGTGGCGGTCCCAGTCTTTGAGAAAGGGAAACAGAACATGTGTTCCAAATATCAAGGAATCACACTTCTTAGCCTCCCTGGAACTGCTTACTCTAAGGTGTTTTAAAGTAGGCTGTGGTTAATCGTTGAAGCTCAGACCCAGGAACAGCGGCAGATCTTCATCGCCAAAATGTTGAAGGGGTCAAGGGAGTTTGGTTTAGCTGTGTTTTGTCGCCCTGAAGAAGGCTTAAATTGTGTCTCCCAACACATTTGTTGAGGGTGCTGGGTGCCGAGGATTCTTTCAAGGGCCATCGATCGTTGTGTAACCAAAGCAAGAGCTGTATTCTCATTCAAAGAAGGAAGTCATAGTATCTCATGAGGTGAGCTCACATGAATAACAAGTAACAGTAGTCATGTCACCTCATGGATCATGTGACTTCCTTCTTCGTGTTTTAAAAGCCAGATACATTTCCTGTTTGCATTCATAACCACTGATATTGATGTTTGAATAAACACTAAATGTTGTGCACCTTTTAAATAGCTTTCTTGTCCAGTGTTTAAAGACTAAACTGGTTTTAAGATGTTCGCTGCTGTTTGGATGTCTAAATGAACCTTAATAGATATAATGCAGTAACACAGACTGTAAATAAGATGTAAATAGTCTATCTAGTCCCTCACCTAAAATGAGACAGCACAGACAAAAAACATGCCATCTTAAATCAGAAGTGGGGGTTTGAACCCCACCAATCTGCTTTACAAATAATTCTACATTCACTATATTAGAATTTGAAAGTATTTTAAATGTAATTTTTCATGTTTCAAGTAAATTCTTATTTAACAGAGTAACGGATGTATTTGTTTCCAATGTCATAAGGTTCTGTAAATTTTATGTATATTGTTATGTTATTGTTATGTTACCATTTGCCCTTTATACAGTAACAGGCCCCCAACCTGTCAAAGCAGATATTTAATTTTTGTTTCTTACTTTAAATCCATTCCTGAAGTTTCCTGGTCTGTCCTCAGACCAGCAGAAAAGCGGTTCTGCCCAGAGGAAGCTGCTTTCTGTGGTTAAAGAAAAGAATGTTCTGTTATACATTTTCCACATTCAAAGACACATCTAACATCATTCAAGGATTTGAATTTGAATTGTTAAATGTACCTAATGAAAGTTGGGATTTTTTTTTACTTCAGTAAAACATGTTTTTTAATTATCTCCATGTTCCTGGTGGTGCTCATGTTCATGCTTGGCCACGGTGATTTCTGTTGATTAGACTTACCTGATCCTGGTCAGAGTAATCTGTCGTGCCAACATATACGCATCTCTTTCTTGTCATTCCTTTTCAGGTCCCTCTGTTATCCTCGCAGTTTCATCCTCTTGCTCAGCCAATAATTTCCAGTTGTCTTTTAGGTTGATCCCTGTTATTCTCCCTTCAAGTCCCTGGCAGTATGAGTTATATTTTCTTCAGTAATTCATTCTGGGTTTGGGTCTGATTCCTCCACAAAATATGACACAAAGAGCTGGATATGGATTCTCATGCAGTTTGCAAAACTCATCAACATATAAATTTGTAGTTTTTATGATACAATTTTACTTACTTACTTACTTACTTACTTACTTAAAAAGGGACAACAAAGATTTATCATGACAAATTATTAAAAAAATCCGTTGTTACAGTTACAGTTTTAATACTTTCTGCCCTTGGCAAAGACGTGTAAAAAGAGAAACCTTATTTTTTGGTTATGTAATTCCATGATTTCACACTCAAAATATATACTGAGTTGCTTTCCATTTATACTTAATAGTCAGAGTTTCTGACTTTCAGATTGGAAAGAAGACTTGCAGTGCCTCCTTAAGATAGAATTCCAACTTGGAAAGCAAGAGATTAAACTGAGAAGAATAACACTAAACAAAAGTGTAATGTCATCCAAAGATCAAAATCAAAACCCTAGTGTAACAGGAGAACAGAAAGCAAAATGCACTGTAGTAAACATGGAGGGAAATATTTTTCAAGCAAGAAACGTCTCGATCAAAGGTCAAAAACTTTAGCATGGGGCGTAAGCAAAACAAAACCCACAGATTGTGACAGCGATGACAGAAAAATAATGTAGGCACTGGGGGAAAAATTAGCAGCTTTCTTCTTTTGAGTCTTACCCCCGAGCATACAACAAAGATGATTAAACAGAGCTTCCATATATTTCAGATAAAGCAAAAGCTTTATTTCCACAGAACGTTACAAAGTTAAAGTTACAAAAACAGAGCAACTACAACAATAACCAAATCTGAACTATTGAAGGGAGGCAAAAATTGCAAACAATTACAACTCAAACCACAAGAGGCAGATGTGATACGTTAAAAGATGCAAACTGACTAGGAACTCATAAAAGAAAGCAAAATATCCAAATTATGTAGTATTGTTTGGGATTTGTCTGTTTAAAGTTGGCCAAATAATCACATGCTGTTTTGCAACTACCAACAGCTTTCAAAATCAGAGTGTAACCTCTTTGCAGTAACAGCAAGCTATAACAACAAAACTAACAGGAACGTGCAACATCTGAAAGATGTCTTATAACGAAAAGTTATTAGTCTTACCGGGTAGCTGAATTAAAACAGGTGCTCAGTTCATAAATTCTGTTTCTTCTAAAGCTGTTCTCCTCCCTGTAGGTGCATATTTTACGGAGTACCTGGTGATACTTCCTCCATGTCCTCTAAGCCTTGCAGAACAGACCAGTACCGGTTTCCAGAAATGCAGCATTCCTCAATGTGATGAATGAAGGTACTGCGTGAGCAAAACTTTATCTTGTCCTTTATTTTGATAGTGATAACTATCAGATTGGCTGTTACCACTTTATCATTCAGTGTACTCACCCACAAAAAACTGAAATTTCCTTTGTGAACTCAGAAATACTCAAATGTAAGTTTATATTTTTGCAATAGAACTTAAAAAAAGTAATATAAAGTGTAGTGAAACTTTTTTGGGGACTTTTAAACTGTTAAACATTTTTAAGGAAACTAGGAGTGGCCATGTTAACAAAAATGTCAGTATGCTTTTAATATTTTAACAAATATCATTGTCGCTTATCTATGCTCGCTAAAGAAGGTATTAGATGCAAAAGGCCTTTAGGGCCTGTTTGCCAAGTAGCAAATTATCTTAAAGAGTTTTTCTGCTTTAATGGCTAACGCTGTGACCTCCGCTTTACAAATTTGATAGGGCACAGCTGACTTGATGTTGTCTTGTTTTTAAAAGCTCGTCACAATCCTTTCAGGTGGCTTCCTGATGTTGCTAGCTGATGCGTGGTTGCACTGATGCCAAAGCCTTCATTGTGCATTCCCCAGTGTAACAAGGATCTACACAAGAAATTTTAAATTTGCTATAAACCCAAAAGCAAATCCATCGTATTTCTGGATCAAAAATGTAATCCCCCATAATTGTTAAAGCAAAAGCAGTTTTAAATTTGCCCAGAAAACATTATGATGCTCACCATTTTATCTGTAGCTTTATTAAGCAGGAGGCAGGGTACATCTAAGCATTTAGACGGACAGACAAGATCAACAACTCTACGTAATTAGTTCGAATCTCATGTTTTACGGTGGGGATGGTGTCACATTTACACTGTCTTGTTGAACATACACCCCCCGACCCCCAAAAAATCACTTTAAATTGGTGGTTTAAATAGGTCAAAATGTAAAAAAAAATTAATTTGTATGACTACGAGGGTACTGAATAAAAGATCAAAAGGTAATGCAAGGAACAGTGTAAATAAACGTCTTAATGTAGACTATTTAAAACACATAGATACCTAATAGATGTGGTTTTCTACATCAGTCAGAATGCAACTAAGACTTGATAGCAAAAATCTGTATATTATTTTGGTTTTGTTACTAATTATTGAATCCTGGTGTACCTTTTTCATAATTAGTCACAACTTCCTTCTATCATATCCTGCTGTTGTTTGATACACCTCACTTGAACTTATTTGATTTGCACACATGTTAACACTGCCTTTCTTGTTTCTCTGACATTCACTGCAAGCTCTAAGCTACCCTACACCCCTACCTTATCTGGTTTCCAGGGTTGAGACAGACAGAGATTTGCTCCATATTCTAAAGAGAAGTTATTGATGTCTCACTACAAGCCAAATGAAACTCTTAAAATCAAGCAGCAGTTTTAAATATTTATGTTTTTACAAGCATGAATAAAACCTCCAGCCATTGTTATATTTTCAAGTGGCATTAAGAAAATAATTTTATTATTTTTTAGTACATGTAGTCTTCCGCTTATCTGAGACCAGGTTGCGGGTCAGCAGACGAGGCAGAGACACCCAGACTTCCCTCTCCCCAGACACCTCCTCCAGCTCCTCTGGGGGAAGCCCGAGATGTTCCCAGGCCAGCCGAGAGACATAGTCCTGTCCAGCATGCCCTGGACCGTCCCCTGGGCCTCCTCCCTTTGGAACGTGCCTGAAACATCCCCCGGGGAGATTTAAGGACCTGAGCTTTTTAATGTCTAAAGTTGCCAATTGAGTATAACGTTAATACTAAATATTAATAAATATGTTCAATCTTTGCAGCCGGATGCTGACAGAGTCCTTCAGGTACTCTGTACATAAGACGTCCTCAGGTGCATCCTATACAGTGCCCTGTATCTTTGACCAATAGCTTTATTTAAAATATTCAGATTCCTTAAAACCTCCAAATGTTTTTTTTTTGGCTTATATGTGATAAAACAATACAAAGAAGTGCATAATCATCAAGTACAGAAAAAATTACATGTTTTACTTTTGTTTACAAATAAAAATGTCTCGTGTGACATGCTTTTGTTGTCAGCCCCCTTTACCTCGATACCCCTAAATATGACACAACTGTTAAACCTATGTCAGCCAGGTATTGGCTGAGCACACACTGACAGGACAGCAAAAGAGAGTATTTACTAGAGTAGCAGCCTAGAGGCTCATTGTAACTCTGAAGAAGCAAAAACGATAGATGGGGAAGGAAATATCAGTCATGCTTTCCACATACAGGGGTTGGACAATGAAACTGAAACACCTGTCATTTTAGTGTGGGAGGTTTCATGGCTAAATTGGACCAGCCTGGTAGCCTGTCTTCATTGATTGCACATTGCACCAGTAAGAGCAGAGTGTGAAGGTTCAATTAGCAGGGTAAGAGCACAGTTTTGCTCAAAATATTGAATTGCACACAACATTATGGGTGACATACCAGAGTTCAAAAGAGGACAAATTGTTGGTGCACGTCTTGCTGGCGCATCTGTGACCAAGACAGCAAGTCTTTTTGATGTATCAAGAGCCACGGTATCCAGGGTAATGTCAGCATACCACCAAGAAGGACCAACCACATCCAACAGGATTAACTGTGGACGCAAGAGGAAGCTGTCTGAAAGGGATGTTCGGGTGCTAACCCGGATTGTATCCAAAAAACATAAAACCACGGCTGCCCAAATCACGGCAGAATTAAATGTGCACCTCAATTGTCCTGTTTCCACCAGAACTGTCCATCGGGAGCTCCACAGGGTCAATATACACGGCCGCTCTGCTATAGCCAAACCTTTGGTCACTCATGTCAATGCCAAACGTCGGTTTCAGTGGTGCAAGGAGCGCAAATCTTGGGCTGTGGACAATGTGAAACATGTATTGTTCTCTGATGAGTTCACCTTTACTGTTTTCCCCACATCCGGGAGAGTTACGGTGTGGAGAACCCCCAAAGAAGCGTACCACCCAGACTGTTGCATGGGGGTAGATCAGTGATGGTTTGGGCTGCCATATCATGGCATTCCCTTGGCCCAATACTTGTGCTAGATGGGCGCGTCACTGCCAAGGACTATCGAACTATTCTTGAGGACCATGTGCATCCAATGGTTCAAACATTGTATCCTGAAGGTGGTGCCGTGTATCAGGATGACAATGCACCAATACACACACCAAGACTGGTGAAAGATTGGTTTGATGAACATGAAAGTGAAGTTGAACATCTCCCATGGCCTGCACAGTCACCAGATCTAAATATAATTGAGCCACTTTGGAGTGTTTTGGAGGAGCGAGTCAGGAAACGTTTTCCATCTTTTCCAGCTTTCCATCTAAAAAGGGAAATGCCCATTGTATTTAAATGGTAAATGAACTGAACTTATATAGCGCCTTCCAGTCATACTAACCACTCAAAGCGTTTTACACTAGAGCCACATTCACCCAATCGCACTCTCTAACGCTCAGACATTCATATACCGATACGCAGATCGGTAGGCAACTTGAGGTTAAGTGCCTTGCACAGGGGCACATCAACATATGACATGAGGAAGCTGGAATCGAACCCACAACCTTCCTATTGCAAGACAACTACTCTTCCTACTGAGCCACAGTCGCCTTAAGGAGAAATAAGGATTGATGGAGGTGAAAGTGCAGCAGACCTCTGAAACCGTTTTATGCTAAGGTGTGCTCTGTAACTGGGAGCTGTTAATGTGAGGTCTCTTCCCCAAAGTTTTAAATATTTTATAATTCTACAAAGAAATCCAGTTTAAAGTTCGTCATAAAGGCTGTCAAGCAGCAAATGTTGTAGCACCTTCTTCCACATGTCCCTTACATGCCTTCTTCCACATCAGAGGTGTCAAACTCCAGTCCTGGAGGGCTTGTATCCTGCAGCTTTTAGACGTTTAGAGGTTTACCAACACGTCTGAACTCAGTGGCTAAATTACCTCCTCAGCATGCAGTCAAGTTCTATAGGGCACAGACATATCTTAAAGTACTACAGTGCAGGAAGACTGAAGTTTGAGACCCCTGTTCCATGTTTGTCACAAGGCATGTGGGGCATAGAAAGCATGTGGAAGAAGGTGCTCAGAGGCCTCATAAACGAAAGAGTGAACAGCTTTCATATTGTGTGAGTCACCACACACTTCTCTTTTATACATCTCACTTTGCGGTTAATTGGGCGCAGTTGCCCATACATCTTAGACCTCCTGGTCACCGCCCACAAATACATATGCAGATTAGTATAAATAAACCTGGTTGAAAATAAAACGCTTGTCGACTCATACCCGTTTAGTTCTACAATGTGCGCATCAAATCCAAACAGCTCTTTCCTGCTCCATTTTGGTGAAGTAAAGCTTAATGCTGATCATTTTAATGTATACCAAATCGTTGTAATGACGTGAATACACCTCCCAATTTTCTATTTGGAGGCTCTCACCACATACACTATGTGAAGTACTTAATCTTTTTTAATTGATTCAGGTCAAATAAAAATTTGTCTACGAACCGGCCATCACAGCGCATGTTTGAGATTTGTTCCCAACATAAATATTATAAGTAGAATAATTATAGAAGTATAAAGGAGTCATGAGTTGAGGAGGACAACATGCCATTGCTTTCGTGCAATACTCTTGCGCATCACAATTAGGTTGCAAATATATTTTAATCCTGTAGAGACTCACAATAACAAACACAAAATGCGATTAGAGAAGTTACACAATGGACGTTTATTTGTTTGGCGCTCAGACCCCAGAGGAAGACATGAATGCTGATAATGCATGAACTTTATGAACGTCTTAGAATTAGAATTGTCTTCCCCCGGATCTGTTACTGGTGATGGAGAGGAGGCCTGATGGTAATGGAACTGAGAATCCGATGGAGGCGATGAGGTGGAGGAGGGTCGAACCTCGGCTGACAGCTGGGAGATCCATGAATGGGAGACTTTAAATGCGGAGCCTTGAAGGATCATTGGCTGAGGATTACTGCAGACTTGATGCTGATTGGTTGGCGCGGAGACGCACGGAGAAGCCATTGGATGAAGCTGGAGGAGTGGGTGAGTCTCCCAGATTTAATTTTTGTCATTACTCCATTTCAATCCTGTAGAGACTCACAATAAGAAACACAAAATGCGATTAGAGAAGTTACACAATGGATGTTTGTTTGGCGCTCAGACCCCAGAGGAAGACATGAATGCTGATAATGCATGAACTAGATGAATGTCTTAGAATTAGAATTGTCTTCCCCCAAAAGGCATGGAAATGATGAATGGATGTACGTGAGTGAGTCTGCGTAGGCATAAGAATGGAACATAAGCCCGTAGGTGATTAAGAGAGAGCCCCAAAAATAAATAAAAGAAACATGAAAATGATGAATGAATGCTGGACAGTGCGCCTTCGTATGCTCTCTTGCGTAGGCTTGTGTGTGATGAGAGCTTCGAAGCATGCATTGGTGTGTGAGCGTGCGAAAGATGAGTGGGCTGCATGAAATGAATAAGACCATTCCCCGGAGGTTGTACCTGCTGGGAGGAGAATGAAAAGATGATGAGGAGGTAAGAGGATGAATGAAAGGGGGTGAAGATGCTGACAAAAAAAACCTTGGGAAACAGATAATGAATGAGATGAATCATACCTGAAATGATTGAAACGATTTAATAGGCCATCCATCACCAGTTATTGCATGAAATCTTACTTAGGAACTGAGAGACTGTTGAGCTGAAAACGAAAAGGAAGTCTGAACATATGATGCATATGATGAAGAAGATCAGAGGCCAGGTGTTGAAAGGAATCTGTAGAGATTCCTTGGGTAGATGCAGTAATGCAGCCCCAATTTTAAGTGAATGGCTAGAAAATTGACTGGGCCAGGTTGCATTGAATTAGAGTCTGTCTAAAATGTGAGAGACGTAGGGCTCCTATGGAGTGTGAAAGAGAAGAATGATGTGAAATGTTTGAGTGCGAATTTGATCATGACTTGAAATTAGCTGAATGGGTCATCGAAGCGAAAACTAAAGATGAAACGTGGACTTGCGTTGGCTTTTAGAGATGAGGTTTGAAATATCAGGGTAGAATTAAAGTCTGAGAAGACTAAATATTTAGATGGAACAGAAGTTAATAAAGGAAGTAAAAACACTTGACCTGAAACCCGTAGGGGGCTTGAACGTCCTGGAGATAGGATTAGATATTTCACCCCCCAAAACCAAGGCCAAGACTGAGCAAAAGTGATGGATGGAGGTTGAGGGTGGGGAGGAAATGATAAGGGCGCAAAGTCTGGGGAAAGGAAAGATAACAGATTATTGAGTAAGAGCTAAGCTGAGCCTAACGAGTGAAGGAGAAAGATGAAGCAGACTGGCTGGAGAGGGAATGAAATAAATTGCTAAGGCTAGAGTGCGCCTGATGAGGCGTGGATGGGACATGATAAACCCGACTAAACCTGGCGGATGCGAATGTGGGCGACCCCAACAGGCGAAGGGAGAAAATAAGTGATAGATGATGAGCAGAATGATGGAAACTTGGTAAACCTGACTATGCGGGCAGAGAGAAGGACTTGGTCGTGCCTGACGAACAAGTAGAGGAAGCAAGGATAAGTTAAAACTAAAAAGGCCAACCGTCACTTGTTAGTGCAAAAGCTCTACTAAGAGCTGATAGATCGTCGAGCAGAGCACAGAATGGAAGTTTAGGTGGACATATGAAGAGAATGCTGAAGTCGACCAGCGGCTGAGTTGTTGTAGGGAAGCTGTGGAAACTCCTTGGGCAGCTGTTGAAGTAGCTGCCCCAATCCTGAATGAGTGACCTGAGAACTGACTAGGGGAAAGGTTGCATAGAATTAAATTTGCCTCACAAATTCAGAAACCAGGTGGCGATCATGGGAACACCTCCTGAAGCAAGGAAAGAGGCATGAATGGTGAGCTGATATGTAACGTTAGAGAATAAAAGAGAACATGGCTTGGGAAGGAGAAAAACAGCCATTGAGCCGAGCTATGAAAATGAAACATCTACCTTCAACCTTAAATGTGGTTGAAGACAAGTTTGAAAGGGACTGAATAGAACTTGAGTTCTGAAAGCTGAATCTCTAGCTGGTGTGAATGAATTGGAAGGAGTAGTAAATTAGTTAGTCTAAGTAAGCCATAAAGGCAAGGAGGGAGGTGCTGGAGAGAAGAGATTCAGAATAAGTTAAAAAACGATCGGAGGGAAGGATCGTAAGGAGACTCCCACACCCTGGAGTCAGGCTGTGAAATGCAATGATTTGAAATGTCTTGAGAAGAAGTTAAATGGCGTGAAGAGAGAAAAGCTCGGTGTGGGCTCAGAAAGATGATCTTTGATAATTGATGCCTGTTGATAGGCTGTGAATGTAGGGGAGCTTGAAACGACAATGTCAAAAACACTGAGACAATAAAAGCTAGAACGGATGAGAAGCAGGTACAATGGTGAGTAAAGGGAGCGCAAAATTTACAAAGGTTTGCCGGGCGAAGAAATGGGTTTTGAAGTGGAAGGAGCTGGACCTGAGATACAACGATGTGAAACTGGTAGCGACAGAGAGAGGAATAATCGGAGAAGGGTGAAAGTAGCTGATGAACAGAGACGGCAAAATACCTGGAAAATAGAACGAGACAAGCATCAGGCTGAATTAATAACCTGCAACATGACAGGCCTGCCTGGATACGATGGGGGTAAGAGCTACGTCCGTGATATTGACTGACATGAAATGTTCATAAGTTGATATTCTGCTGCGGCAATAATGCAGTTAATGCTTGTATGTGAAAACACTAGTTCAGAAAGGTGCTGAAAATCGATTGTGCACCACAATAAAAACGGGAAATGATCATTATGAAGTATTGAAACAGTAAATGATCCTTAGCGCCTGGATGATAAGGGAACGAGGTTGGTAGAGATGTTCGAATATGTAAATGAATAATAGATATTCTACGGAGCAAAAGTTGCTGTTATATTATAACTAGTTTCAATTTTTTAAAACCCAAGTAAAGTCGCAGACAATAGAAATTTCAATCTGAAAAGACTCACAAAGAGAGGGTTGGCGATTAGAAAAGTTTTAATGATGTGAAATTACATAATTATATCTTTGGCGCTCGGACCTGGGAGGAAGACTTGAATGTTGAGAATGTTGAGAAAGTTTGCAATTACCACACCCATGACGTTCATTGATGTACAATTGTGCATAAAACATTGCACAGTAAGGTTTTTGTGCGCATGCTTCGACCTCTGGTGATTTCTTTTTTTCCCTGTAAGCTAGGGGTGCCAAGATTACTGAATTTAGACCACAGGTATCCTGCATCTTTTAGATGTGTCTGATTCAACCCACCTAAATTAAATAATGAAGTCATCAGCATAACCCTGTTCACAACCATCCATTGCATGATGAGGAGGTAATTATCCTATTTGATTTAGATGTGTTGGATACATCTAGAAGTTGCAAGACACTGGACCTTGAGGGCTGGAGTCTGATAACCCTGATTTTAATGAATAGATTGCTGATCAAGCAATGTTACGTATATCATATTCAGATAAATCAAAAAATCATTCATGCCCTTGGGTGGTTTAGCTTTAAGTCATTTAATTTTGCCAACATGGTTCCTTGGCTGAAAGTTATGTCAACATTTTGGAGTCTCCCAGTCACCCCAGAGTACCGCCTTGAATATGATAGAGCAGTGTTTTTCAATCCTGGGCACACACAGCCCTCCATTTTTTAGATGTTTCTCTGCTTTAACACACTTGATTCAGATGATTGCACTTCAACAGGTCAACAGGTACAACAGGTCAAATCCGGTATGCTAAACTGGGACAGTTTTTTTACACATGTAAAACATTTAAAACAGTGTGCCTTGCGGGGCAGGGCTAAAAAAACACTGTAATAGAGGATCTGTGGTATAGACATTTTCATCTGCTCATAATTTCAGTCTGTATTTAAATACCAAACTAGAAAAAATATTCAAGATTGCTTATTTGCATATCCGACTAACCCCTTAGAATAACTCAGAGTAAGCTCCATAGGAAAACATTCCTGCACTCTATTGGTGGACTCTGAAGTCTGGACTCCAATTGATCATGTCCTGTTTTTTTCTTTTGCTGTGGAATAGACTTTGTCATGGGAGTGGTTAAGTTTTTTGATTTAATGTGTAGGGGGGGGGGGGGGGGGGGGGGGGGGGGGGGGGGGGGGGGGGGGGGGTTGGCGCTGGAACCACTACTGTGTAAATTATGTATGTAAGAGACTGAAGGGATATGATGGATGAGGGAGTTGCAGAGAGAATCATGTGAAGTTATAAATGTGTTGAAAGCTTTTATTGTGAAAGAGTTGGCCCACATTTTGAAAAGTCAGAGTGTGAAAAATACCTGACCCCGCTACTTAAAACTAATGGACTCATCCATTAAAGCCTTGTGAAAACACCAGCTAAGTGGAGGAACATTAACATCAGGCTGTTGGAATGTGTGTGTGTGTGTGTGTGTGTGGGTGGGTTTGAGCAGCAACTGATTGTCAAAGTGATAGATGAGTGTTTGTGTACTGCATGTGTACAATCGTTTGAAAGCCTGGGTACCCTGTGTGTGGATTGTAAGGGTGTATGTTCCTCTGTTAATAAATCAGAAAGCAGTGTGGGGTCTCTCACAAGATCACTTGCTACTGCACTCATATACAAACACTCATAGCAAATTACATTTAAGATGGGCAGTGGACAGCTGGAAGAAAACTGTTTCACTTCACATGTTCACTGCATACTGGAGGGGGGTATTGTTTCAAATTGTTTTTTTGAAACAATTTACCATTTGGGTTACATAAAATGTAATGGAAAAAGTTTAAAAAATATGCAAAATTAGAAAAGACTTACAAGAATGAAAAACTCAATAAATACATGAATGGCAAAAAAATAAACAATGGACACAGCTCAACCCTTTTATTTTTACTCCTGAGTTCTTAAATTCCCTCTGAAAACAATTATTTATAGTTATAAATCTGGGGGTGTGGGTCGTGGGGTAGTGTTTAAAGCACACAACACATGTATGGACGCTTCAGTCCGCGATACGGCCGCCCTGGGATTGAGTCCCGGCCCCAGTGAAATAAGCATGTCTTCCCCCCCTCTACAACCCCATTTCCCGTCTGCCTACTTTCAGGAAAAATACTGTAAAGATTTAGGTCACTACTGCTGAAAAACAAATCATGTTTTAGTTTCTGCCCAATATCATCTATCTTTTTTTTCTGACCCTGTCCTTCACCCATTCTGTGTTTCTGCATAATACAACCATTGCTACAGATGTAAGTCTCATTGGTTATAACCAATTCATTTCAAACTCATGAGGGCCTGCAAATGCAGGCGTAAGATCTCACAGATTTTACAGCTTAATTAAATGTTATCATAAGTGACTGGGATAATAACAAGAACAATGCCTAACTAAAACCCAGATCACAGACTGCAGACACAAGAGTTTGCTTTGGAACAGATTTAAGTCGAATGAGAAGCACACTCTGGTTCACTTGAGATTCAGTTGTATTCAGTCTTCAGATTATTTAGATAAAAATCATAGGTCACGTTTTCTCTGTGGAGAGAAACATCTAGTGCAGATATTTGCTATATTTGTGAGTTGGACTGTGATGGTCATACAGTGCTTGCTTAAAACAGAGCCACTTTTGTAGCCTTCGATGGCCTTTGGCTGATGCGATACAGTCATGCTGGCTTGTGTTTTGGCATTATGTGAGCTTTTGGAAAATAGCTCCTGTCCAGGTTTTTTTTTAATCTATGACCTAACCATCGAAATGGAAATTTTTACATGGAACGTGGTGTATTTTTCATTTTTTCCTAAAGGTTACGGACAGATTAGCATGAAATTTTTACCAGAGGTGGGACATGGCCCAACAAATGCCTGGAGGTTGGCCCAGATCCTGAGGTAAGATAATTTTATTTACTTTTATTTATTTATTTTTCTGCTGCCTTCATTATTTGCTGTCTTTAACATTATTCTAAAATCAAATTGAGTAAAATCTTTTCCAAGATAAAACTTAAGTAATGGAAAGTTCTAACTGATAAGAGGTTCTAAATGTCTCTTTATGAAGCTTTATGATTGGCTTCTACCTAACCACTTAGCTTTAAGATAGGTTGAATGCATTGCCTATTTCTGTATAACTTAACTGGTATGTTCAATGTTCAAAAATCAAAAATCATTTAGGACCAACAGAGGCCGCATTATACAGTCATTGATGTTGGATGAACAAAGAAACAGCTGCAGAACATATTTTTATTTCACTGTTCACCCTCAAGTCAGTCACATTTAGCAAAGAACAAAATACTAAATGAGGAGAATAGCTCTCAATCAATTTCTTGCCCGCATCACTCTTCTTGCTATTTAAAGGTGATTCCTATGTCTGCCTCTGTCTGAGATGAAGATCAAAAGTTTTGTCTAGGATGGTGATCTTAAACCTTCAGTCTGGCATTGAACCCATCTGGAGCAGCAGAAACATCAGTGTAACTACGGGTTGCTTCAAAGATTATGAATCACCAAGATGTGGAATTGTTTCTTTTAGATCCATTCATTCCCACAGGGACTTCTGGGTAAACCTAAAGAGGTCAAATAAGTTCCTCAGAAAACAAGAAAAAGTATATTATTTTAATTAGCTTGTTATTTTAAAGCTGGAGACTGCAGACACAACATAAACTTCTCTTTAACACATTAACCAGTAAAAAAGGTCTATTGAATATTTGTAGCAGTTTTCGGTATCTGCTGCCCTCTAGAGGATGTGGGAGGAAACAGTTTAAAGTGTGACGAAATGATTATTATTATCAAATGAAGATTGACCTCGCCCAATGACCGCTGGAGATAGTCACCAGAAGAGGTTTAAAATACCTTTTCTGTTTATTCAATGGGTCAAAGCTGACTTGTGCTACTAGTGGTTCTACGGGTGGCTCCGTTGAAAGGAAGCACCAGAACAGTTTTTCAAGGCACTGTACATTCAGAAGGTTAAACCAGTGCACCCTCAGTCTGGATGAATAGAGGCCAGCTCGCCTCAGGATTTGCGAGTGCTTCAGATGTTGCATAAAGTTAAACATTATATTTTTAAAAAGGTGTTGAAAATACAAACTCCTGAATTAACATACAACTGGCTTGCTCATAGCTGCTTAAGGAGTATTAAGGCAAGAATGTATGCGTCTTGCAACTTCTGCAAGCTAAACTGCTAAACTCATGACATTAAAACAACAATACACTGCCTTTTTTTCTTTCTTATGTATATTCGCAGTAAACAGTAGAAATATGATTTTGGAATGAAATATACTTTTACAAAGCATTAGGAATGACTGGGAATGTCGAAGTAGAAAATAACATTGAAATGTATCAACTATCCTCAGAAGAGCTTGATTAAATGCAACCTATCTAAAGCTTTCTAACCAAGTGTGTCAAAATTCGTAATCAAAATCATTGACAAAAAACTAACAGAATAAGTGTAAATATAATGTTTTAGATGAATTTAAATTGAAATGATTAATGTTAATCTTTCAGTTTCCACAATGAATGCGCTTGCGCAAAAGAAAGATAAGTCTGCCTCATTTCAACGCCAGCAGAAGTCGCAGCGTGCCGCTTATGGGGTGGTAGATCATTATTGCTGCATCATGCTGGGTTCTTTTCGCGCCTGGACAGATGGATTTGTTGACATGTTTAACTTTCCATTCAGACCTGCTGTAATGTACTACCACCCACCGGAAACTCTCAGATTGGGCGGAGAACATGTTCCCTATAAAAGCTCCTCCCTCGCCGCTCGTGATGGTTGCGTAGTGCGGCGATGAACAGAAAAGAGCAGACCCACATTTGTGCAGACCCGGAAGCATAACGCTGTAAACAAAGCTGTGAAGGCTGTGTTTTGCCTTCTGAAAGATGGTGTACGTGTCCAACGGTGAGTGGGTTGTATTTTCTTTACAACTGTTTCGTTAAAATCCAAAGAGAAATGCAGCTTCTTATAAAGATAAAAATGGAACAACGGTATTTCGAAACCCAGGTTATATAATGGTTGGCATTAAGCTCAAACTGGCTGTTTAGTTTGCTAGCTTGGACTGTCGGAGTCATCTTAGCAAACTGACTATATATTTATTTGTTTCTGTGTTTTACGTGATTTTAACATAATCTACCTCAAAGTAACAAAAGCATTTTAAAGGTGTGTTATGATTTTGTTCCCGTCACATACTCAAAGAGGACCTTATTCCCTGGATATCACTTTAAGACAAGTCAAGATGGTGAACTGCTCCGTAGCAGTGCTGGTTTCGATTGAAAACAAAGTGCTTTAAATTCCTGCTGTTTCATTCTTCAACCTTTGGGTCTCCTTCAGGCCAGGTCCTGGACAGCAGGTCTCAGTCCCCCTGGAGCCTGTCCTTACTGACTGATCTCTTCTGGGGGGCAGTGGAGTTCTTCAGCCTCTTGTGAGTTCACCGGTAGAAGTTCATCGAAAAGTTTGTTTCCATAATGCAATAAAAAAAAAAACTAAAGTTGGATGTCATGTAGACTTTACCCACAGAGTGATGTATTTAATTTGAATGAATATGGCTTACAGCAAATAAAACTCAAAATTCTTCCTCTGAAAATGTTATTACAAAGGTCTAAGAAATGCAAGGATTTTAAATATATAAATGCTATGTTACGGGCCTCCAAAGAAACTGGCTTTTCTGATTGCTGTTTTAAGGCATATGAAAGGGAAATAGGGTGGAAGGAAAATGTGTGGTAAAAAAAGAAAACTGCACAAGCAAGAGTTGTTATCTGCCTAAGTGTTGAGTGCGTACACTGGGCAGCACCAGAACATACTTTTCAGTAGTTGACATTTCTGTATTAAAATCTTTTTTTAATTGGTTCTATGTAATGTTCTAATTTTCAGGGAATCTTTTAAAGTAAAAAAGTACCTTTCTAAAATAACAACCATTAAGAAACATACTTTTCATTAAGCCTACATTTCTGCATACATTTTTTTTAATAGTCTGAAATATTCTAATCTTAAATGTCTGGTTTTCATTAGCTGTAAGTGGAAAATCATAATAGAAAAACTGGCTTTATAACATCAGTCTGTGTGTAAATAGTCTATATAATGTGTCTTAGGGAGATGAGTTACTAAAAGTAAATTAACTTTTTAATAAGATTCTAAGCTATTGAATATGACTGTAAATTACCCTGTTGATGATATTCTGTGGAGATGCCCCTTAGATGTAAACATGAAATATGTCCACTGTTGTTCCCAGTTAGTGTTATAGTTAATATTAGTGCATCATCATAATTTAGACATACAGATATAATGTATACATGTATCATGTTGTAAGTACATTTAGGCAAAACTGTCATTTCATAATGTCTGTTCTCACTTTTTGTTTTCTGCCAGTTTTAGGACAATACTTCACCCCGATTTATCAAGAGATGGAAACGTGGCTTCGTCACGCTTCAGTGATGGCAGAGGGTATGTCCCAGAAGTAGTCATTTCCCTACTGATGCAGGCAAACTGAGAATGGAACATCTCAGAATAGCTCAACAAGAGAGGGGATTGACTGAATTTATTAAGACAGCTGTTGCTTGTTCATTTGAAACCTTATTAATTTCCTGAATAAAGAACTACAGAGACCCTGTTGCTGATCACTTGTACATCTGTGGATCAATAAGCCTTCTGGTCATATTTACTTGCTTTTGCAGGCCTCCAGGTCCCCCTGGTGGCAGAAGGCGGATGGGACGAATAACTCATGGAGCAGGTCCCAACCCTCCACCAATGGGTGGAGGAGGGTGAGGAAGGTGACAAATTGTTTTTCCTTCATAAAACTTCTGCTCAAGTGATGGTTTATTTGTACCTTAACTTTTGGAGTTTAACACCCTCCTTTGCTTCACTCTTCACTTCAGGTAAACGCCTACACATGCAGTGTGGGCGTGGGGCCGTGCACAGTGTCTGTCCTCTGAGAACACACAGATGGTAACGTCACTGTGCTGCAGCCCTGTTTCATCAGCTGCCACTGCTGCAAGCAGTTTCTTGACGCCCTTCTGGGAATACCTACGCATAGGAGCCAGAATGGTTGATACAGCAGCTGTCTGCGTCCCTTCTTCCTGTTTTTTTCCCTCTGCTTCTGTCCTCCCAGTTCACATAGTGTTAGACATATCGGGAAAAGCAGCCAAGTTCTTGTCATCATTACGTAGTTTTTTTTTGTTTAACTTTCTGTTTAAATAAATGATCTATACTGAGATTATACTGCTTGTCCCCTTAATACCACAAATAAATATTCTAAGCTGCATAAAGCAGGGAAAGTTGTTTTTATTCTCTGGTTTTATCACATCAGTTGAATCCATAGTGGAAGTTATTTGGTGTCTGGAAAAAAAACAGCTCAGGTATTTAGTTATACTGTATATGCAGCAATAGCTAAACATTTTGGCTCAGGCAAGAGGGAAAATTTCTGTTATGCATAAATCCCTTAACAAATAAAGGTTAATTTCTTTCAAATTATTATTTGTTTTCAAGTTACACCGGGTTTATACAAACTTCCAGACCTGCATGAAAATTACATGACTCTACAGAACATAAACAATGAAAACTCCATTTAAAAACACTTTGAAGGTTACGTATCCATGAACTCATTGAGGTTATAAACAGCCAACTTTTCATATCACAAAACTGCTTTACATACTGAATAAGTCATATTCAGTTTGTCCCTTTTCTTCAGTCTGCCTTCTGACATATAAACAGAGAGTTGTAGCTTCACAACCTCCATTCGGGTTCACCAGACGAATGCAGCTCTTTCTCGAAGCATTCTGACACCAAAGCGCTGCCACTCCATCCGATGAATCCACATCTCCTGCGTGGTGTCCAGGCACGCAAGCACTGCTCCCCCCTTCCATGAAATCAGCCTGGGGTCCATGTCCTTCCGCACAAGCACACCAGTATATAATATACATGATCTCATGAAATATTGTTACATATTTCACATTGTAGGATGTGCAGCAGTGCATAAAGTTGGCAAAGTGTAAAACTGATTAAATTTTTGCACCATTAGTCTAATAAAATGTTTTTTAAAACAAAATTTAAAAAGAACTTGCCTAAGTAAAACTGTTGCAGTCTTGCAATTACTAAAACATCTTGGCGGTAGATTCATGGTTTGGGTCTATTTTGTGAAAAATGTGAAAGTTTCTCAGTGATTTCTGACTCAAAGTACTCAAAAAAACCCATAAGAAGATCTATTAATGTATACTCAACAGAAATGGGGTCATGCAGCAGAAGAATAACATTGAGCGCATCAGTCGCGGCAAAAAAACAAATAATGGTTAACACTGTTTTAAGAGCTGAATGGCATAAATACAGAAATGTTGACAACTCTTCAAGCCTTTCACAATTCCAACAGCCACATTTATCTAATATAATAAACATATGCAGTGTTACCTTTGGCCGTGTGATGACTTCCACGTTGTCAACCAGCCGTCTAAAGGATGGTGGCATCTTGTTGATGATACGATGGAGCAGAAATTCCTGAGCTCCGTGAAACATGAGGCCTCCTCCCACGACCAGGATGGAGCTGTACATCTTCCGTTTGGTTTCGTCTGATGCTTTGAACACAAAAAGGAAAATGTGAACCTAATACTGTCAAACAGCTTTCATACATTTTTCTTTCCTAAAAATGTTCAAGATGTTTGCTTTAAATAGTTTTATTTGTTTGGTGAACTCAACGCCACTCCTATAATATACAACTTTCTTTCAAAACATGTCATTCACTTTATATTATGTACTTTCTTACCACAGCAGTCGATGCTATGCAGGATAGCCTTGTCCAGCCCCAAGGCTTTGCTCTCAAACTGGCTAATGATGGCCGTCTTCCTGGAGAGGTGAGTAGACAGAGGCTCTTCTACTTCTCCTGACCCCATCAGACCCTCCCCCTGGGCAGGCCCCAGCTCCATTTCTCCAAGCATCCCACCTCCTACAGCACCCCCACTACCACTCCCACAGCCTCTGGGCATGTCAGACATCTCCCCCATTCTTCCCTGACAGCCCATCTCACCATCCAAACCCCCACCTGGCCTGGACACAGCCTTCCTCTCTGCTGCAGATTTGGAGGACTGTTGGGGGGGTGAAATTACAGGATAAACAGAAAAAAAAGACAGAAACTAAAATATTTATATCAATGAATCTGATTTCAATCAGTGTGCGGTAATCTATATTACCTGGTCCCCCTTGCTCTGCGTGGCCAGCAGGTAGTGTTCATCATGGGGATCTTCGGAGTTGCCTTGTGAGCGGTGCTGTAGTGATGTCATTTTCTGACCAACAATGCCAAATGTGCTTGGGTAGAAAAGACCCATGGGTGCCTGCGGAGGATACAGACATGTGGAATAGATAGTGTCGTGGATGAAAATCACGGAGGACATAAACGGATGACATATCACAGCAAAATGACCGACTCATGGGTCCACTTCTTTTAAGACAGCTTTAAATAGATACCTGTAATTTTTCATCCCCAAGTCGAATCTGGTACAAAAGAGCTGGGGCTTCTGGGAAACGTGTCTGAAACTCATGATCCTGTAATCCTGATATGTCCTGTGGAGAATAACCCAAAGACCGTTTTGGAAATAACTGGCGCTCCATTAGATTTTATGAAAAGCTCAAGAGTACCAATTTAAAAATGTAACCACTTAAGAGGAAGCGGTTCCTCTTAAACTCTAACCTATCATTAATCTGTCCTCAACTAACACAAACCTGATCCAAATGACATACGGTCTCCTTTAGATGCTGAAGGAGCTGACAGTCCAGCCTGTTGGTCAGCTGACAGTCTCTGTAGGGAAACCCTGCCCTCTGCAGGAGCCAGAAGAAAGTGCGGGTCACATCTGAACCGCCATATGCCAAACAAAGCCTGCAGGGTCGAACACACACAGGAAATGCAAGAAATAAGAGGAGTTGTTTTTTAACTGCTAATTTTATGGTTTGCAGCACTTTTCCACCTTGAGTTTCGATGGGATACTCCATCCTCAACACAGCAGATGCTGGTCTTCTGATCGCCTATATCCACTACACAAGCGCTGCTCAACCCACTGCCGAATGTAGCGCACACCGACTCCTGATGCACAATGATGGCTGCAAACACACATATGTACAGAGGATTTCAAGTAATCTCATGCATTAAAGCAAAAACTATGAGGCAATGACCAGTGTATTAATGTGTGTACAGTCACACAGACCCTTGCAAGAACATAATACTTTTTAAAAATGTTGTCACATTACAACCACCGACTTTAATGTGTTTTATTAGGATGTTATGTGAAAGAAGCGGTGGGAAAATGATACGAGGCTTTTAATTTTTCTTTTTGAACAAACTCCTGAAATGCGTGGCAAGCGTTTGTATTCAGCCCCTTTTACTCTGATACCCCAATATAAAATACAGTTCAGCCAGTTGTCCACAAACATAATCAAATTAGTTATTATCAGAGTTCACCTGTGTGTTATTTAATCTCGGTATAAATGTAGCTGTTCTATGAAGGCCTCAGAGGTTTGTTAGAGAACAAGCAGCATCATAGAGACCAGGGGACATGGCAGAAAGGTCAGGGAGAAACCTATAGAGACGTTTAAAATAATATCCCAACTTTGAACATCACACAGAGCATTGTTCAAACCATTACCTGAACAATAAGAGTATGACAAATCTGCAAACTTGCCCAGGCATCTACCCAACAGGCTCAGGAAAGAGAGCATTAATCCATGAAGCAGCCAAAAAGGCCCATGGTAACTCTGGAGGAGCTGTTGAGATCGACAGCTCAGTTGGAAGAATCTGTTGGCAGGATAACTTTCAGTGGTGCACTCCACAGATCTGGCCTTTATGTTTACTAATGCCACAAGCCATGTGGGGACACAGCAAACAAGTGGAAGAAGGTGCTATGGTCAGATAGGACCAAAACTGAAAGCGTTGGTCTACATGCCAAATGCTAAAACTGAAGGGAAAACTAACTGCAAATATCCTTTAACACAGCAACCCCACAGTTTAGACATGGCAGTTGCAGCATGGTGAGGGGATAAATTTCTTTAGAAGAGACTGCGAAGCTAGTCAGAACTGATGAGAACTGTTGCTGGAGCAAACCCTGTTCAAGGCTTCAAAAGGCTTGGGACTGGGGTGAAGGTTCACCTTCCAACAAGTCAAAAATCATTCACATTAGGCCAGGGCTTGATCAAAACATATTCAGATGTCAGAATGTCCTAGCCAAAGTCCAGATTTAAATCAAATTGAGAAACTATAGCAATACTTGAAAGTAAAGGTTTTTGGACTCTCTCCATTCAAACCGACAGAGCTTAAGGAATTTTCTTTAAAAAAAAAAGACTGGGTAAAAAAAACAGGATTTTTGATTTGTAAAGTTCATCAAGGCCCCCAAACACTTGAACATTCTGAAAAAACAACACGTATCATTTTTCTCCCACTTCACAACTCTGGGCTACTTTGTAAAGGTCTATCCCACTACATTCCAACAAAATAACATTACAGTTTGTGGTCGTAATGTGTCCACATGAGAAAAGGTTTAAGGGGTGTTAAGACTTTTGAACGGCACAGTACATGTTTGGGGGTCAGTACCTGAAAAGCCCATATTATGCAGCAACATGTTGACAATTTCCTTTACATGTTGTCTGTTGTAGATGTCAGGGACCAACAGGATGCATCTGTAATACTAGCAGTCATGAAAAAAAAGAAAAATCTAATGTTAAAGCAGGAAAAGGCACCATCAGTGTTTTTTTTCTTATTTTGGAAGGTTTGCTGAGTAGACGTCCTAATTTTACTGAAGTTATTCTGACAGCGAAGAACTGCTGCATTTCTGCCTCATAATTCTATCAATATTAACCTTTCCTGATCAATCTTTCTTATATTTCTATCTAGGTTAACAAAAACGCAAAGAAGAAATGCATAAAAAGCTTAAATGAGACATTTACCTTTAACTCTTTTAGGGGGATTTCCAGATGCTTCTGAATGACGTAGCTCCAGATGGTCTCGAGATCGGCCAGCACTGCAGTCAGAGAGCCTCCAGAGCCAGAATGCACATTGAGCTGACCTCTGACGATGGGCCAGTGGCTGTTGTAACAGTCTGATGGATTCACATGAAGAGCCTGTGGCAAGGCATGATGAAGATGGCTAAATGATAAATAAACCACACAGAATTGATCGAGTATAAACAATTACTTAATTTTTTTTTTTTTTTAGTTATTTTACCTCATCTCCCACCAGATAGTTGGGCTGGTGGCTTGTGTTGGTCCACTTCACTCTTGAACTGCTGTCTAGAACTGCCGGCCGAATCTGACAGTTATAAGCTCTGGCCTAAAGATACAGACAGGAAATTGAATGAAGTGACCACAAACGCCACTTTATACACCCGTCCCTTTTTGCTACAGCATCAACAGCAATTTCATAGTAAACAAACCTGCTCAGCAGACACAGGGGTCCTTCTCACACCATTGGACATCTTCTTGGACCAGATGGCCTGGTCGACCATCTTCAGTCCATTCTGCCTTTGCTCGCTGCTCTCTGCCTTCTGTTGGACATGAAGACAAACCGGATGAAAGAAAATCTGAGCTTTGATTCAAAAGCAGCCAAATGCGAGATGCCTGCATTAGAATCGTATTTGTTGAACAGGGACTTACATTCAGACCGTCTCTCAGCAGCCAAGCATCTTCATACTTGGCCTGTCCACCCTGCTTATGTCTCCGTGCGATTACATGAGGGACGGTGACAGGGAGGGTGTCTGTGGCCCGGCCAATGCGAAGCGTTCTTGATCCGGGGTGGATCACAACCACAAAATTGCTCTGTATTTGCTATGAAACATAAAAAAAAGCACTTTCATATAAAAAAGAAATAATTAATAGTTGTGCACAAAAAAGCTCCATTAGAAAAGTCAAAAATATATCTGGTGCGTTACAGTCAAAACTGGAAATCTGCCCTAAAGTTTACGTTACTGTACATAACTGAGTGCAATGTTAGTGTGTTCAATGTAAGATTTTAGTCGCCACTTGAAGCACAAAAAAAAAAAAAAGAAATTTAAAGTTAGAAACATTCAGGTGACTTATTTTATCTTTTAGAACATACGTCCCTTTAGTACGGGGCTCACAGAAATGAGAACGTTTTTAATTCTTAAAGAATATGAAAGGCAGGTCATGCTGGTGGTGCTGGTCCAGGCTGGGTGAGTGGGACACCCTGGATTAGGAAGCTTGGGAAGTGTTGTGGGGACAAGCTGCATTCTCTCTGCTGCGTAAATGACCACCTCCAGGATGGACAGATGCAAATGTTAGAACAACAGAACAGGAAGCATTTGTTTACTTTTTAAAAATGTACTTATTTATTCATTGGGGAGCCATATTTATCATAAGAACAGCCCTCCTCTCCTTCTGGAAGGAGTGCACAGAACTATCTACAATAAAATCACACCTTTACTTTTATTTCTTTTTACATTTTACTATATTGTTCCATCTCATATGTAAAGTGTTTGAGTATCACATAAAGTAAAATGTATTTTTAAATATATTTGTTATGAAGAATATTGCTGTAGGCATAAAGCACTATATGAATAAAACATATGATCACTGTCATTATTAAGATTATTATTATTATGTATGTGTGTAAGACATCAGTTTTAAGCTTCAAATGAAATGTACCATTATCCTTTTTTATTGTTATTATTTCATCCATTCACATTTTTGACACAAACAGGGTATTATGATGTTGATGTTTACTATTCCAATAATTGTATAATTTCTTAATTTATTTTGATAATGATTATTTACATGGGGAGAACAAGTATTTGATACACTGCCGATTTAGCAGGTTTTCCCACAAAGCATGTAGAAGTCTTTAATTTTTATCATAGCTACTCTTCAGCTGTGAGTGACTGAATCTAAAACAAAAATCCAGAAAAATCACCTTGTGTGATTTTTATGTAAATAATTAGCATTTTATTACATAAGTACTTGATCACCTAACAACCAGTAAGAATCCCAGCTCCCACAGGCCTGTTAGTTCTTCTTTAAGAAGCCCTCCTGTTCTCCACTCATTACCTGTATTAACTGCACCTGTTAGAACTCGTTATCTGTATAAAAGACACCTGTCCACACACTCAATCATACAAACCCCAGCCTCTCCACAATGGCCAAGACCAGAGAGCTGTGTGAGGACATCAGGTATAAAATAGTAGACCTGCACAAGGTTGGGATGGGCTACAGGAAAATAGCCGAGCAGCTTGGTGAGAAGGCTGCAACTGTTGGTGCAATTATAAGAAAATAGAAGAAGTTCAAGCTGACGGTCATCTCCCTCGATCTGGGGCTCCATGCAAGATCTCACCTCGTGGGGCATCAATGATCATGAGGAAGGTGAGGGATCAGCACAGAACTACACAGCAGGACCGAGTCAAGACCTGAGGAGAGCTGGGACCACAGTCTCAAAGAAGACCATTAGTAACACACTATGACACCATGGATTAAAATCCTGCAGCGCACGCGAGGTCCCCCTGCTCAAGCCAGCACATGTCCAGGTCCGTCTGAAGTTTGCCAACTATCATCTGGATAATTCAGAGGAGGAATGGGAGAAGGTCATGTTGTCTGAGACAAAAATAGAGCTGTTTGGTCTGAACTCCTCTCATCTTGTTTGGAGAAGGAAGAAGGATGAGTACAACTCCAAGAACAACATCCCTAACGTGAAGCATGGAGATGGAAACATCATTCTATGGGGATGCCTTTCTGCAAAGGAGACAGGACGACTGCACCATATTGAGGGGAGGATGGATGGTGCCATGTATCGGGAGATCTTAGCCAACAACCTCCTTCCCTCAGTAAGGGCATTGAAGATGGGTCGTGGCTGGTTCTTCCAGCATGACAACGACCTGAAGCACACAGCCAGGGAAACTAAGGAGTGGCTCCGTAAGAAGCATCTCAAGGTCCTGGAGTGGCCTATCCAGTCTCCAGACCTGAACCCGATCGAAAATCTTTGGAGGGAGCTGAAAGTCCATATTGCCCAGCGACAGCCCCGAAACCTGAGGCTCTGTATGGAGGAATGGTCCAAAATCCTTGATGCAGTGTGTCCAAACCTCATCAAGAACTACTGGAAACATCTGATATCTGTAATTGGCAAACAAAGGTTTCTGTACCAAATATTAAGTTTTGTTTTTCTGATGTGTTAAATAATTATGTCATGCAGTAAAATGCTAATTAATTACTTAAAAATCACTCAATGTGGTTTTATGGATTTATGTTTTAGATTCCGTTACTCACAGTTGAAGAGAACCTATGATCAAAATTAAAGACTTTTTAAATGCTTTGGAAGTGGGAAAACCTGCAAAATCAGCTGTGTATCAAATACTTGTTCTCCCCACTGTAAATTACATGTAAAGCATCTTTCAGTACTGCGTAAAGCAATCATTTAATATTTTTGTTATATTTCATTTAGTTGGTTTGATACTGTATTGGTTAAGATCATGACTATTATTATCGTCAACATTATTGGTATAATTAACTCATCTTGCATCTTCATTCCTCCATTTATAATCATTGACTGTTTAACTAGAACACTGAAAGAATGAACCCAAAGCAATGTGACTATTAAAGGACAAATTATTTAGTCATTTATCTTTTGGTCTGTGCTCCCACGCATTTATTCGCTGCGCATCTAAACTAGGCTTTTACCAAAAAACGGTAAAAAAGAACTTCTTTTTAAAACTTTTCTTGTAATAAAACGGGTTTATTTTGTCTTTAAACAGAAAATATATTATTAATTTAATAGATAAAGTTTAATATAAAACATTCAAAGGAATAAAGAAATAAAGGCAGAGGTACCTCCTGAGCAGGTTCAGGGATAGCTGCAGGAGCGATGGGTCTCTTCACTCCGCGCTGTTGCTCCTTCTCTTTCTCCTTATCCCGATCCTTTTCCTTCTCCTTCCCGTTGTCCTGCTCTTTCTCGGCCTGAGTCATGGTCACACTTTACATTTTAGGAAAATTCATCAGGACAAAAACAAAGCCTATTGGTGCTTAAAAAAAGACTCAAGACGTAACAAACGTTCAGCCTTGCTTTCAGCTGACTGAAAATTCAGTGAAGCGTTTTACTTCCGTGTTTTGTCACGTGATTCTTCTTCAGGGGGATTTCTGGCGGTTGGCTAACAGCGTCACGGTGCATTACTGCCACCAACTGGTAAGGAGTGTTATATAGGAAGATGATCCTAACAAGTGACGCAATACCGCTGGTTTTACTCAGAATAACTCTTAGAGACCTTTCTGTAATTCTTTCTAGGTTTAACGTGGAAATGTCTACTTTTGAGTAAAAGTGGAATGCATTATCAAACTACATCCTTCAAACAACAAATCACTTTCAGTTAATAAAGATAAACATCTTTATTAACTGAAAGTGATTTGTGGTTTCTTTTTTTGTTGTAACAGAAAAACAACTGTTGTAGAAGGTTGGAGAACCTCTGGATTAACACAAGCAAACCTAATATCATCAATAAATCAAAAACACATTTATTTTCAAATAATGAAACATTATCCTATAGCATTACCCTATTGAATTTCTACTTTAAATATCCAGAAGGTTAAACAACTTTTTAACACTTTTCTAATTGATTAATTACCTCAGCTCTTTGTGTTTTTCTACACTAAATATAAACACATTTTACTGTTTCCCATTGAAGGCAACATTCATGTTTTCCTTTAACATTTTTACTATTAAGTGCAACATGTTCTCCCTGAAGTTTTGCTAGTACCCTTTCATGTTTTATGATCTTTTTTTTAGTTTTCTTTTTACCATTTTTCCTTAAGTTTTTTTTTAAGATGCCACTGAGAAGTACTGTGTTCTATGGATCTTTTATGTGTTTTTTTCTTTTGTTTAATTTCATTTCAGTCTGGTACCCAAACAAATGTGAGTGCTTGACCTATCATCTCCTAACACATCAAATACACCAGAAACAAAATCGCTAAATCTATTTGAATATTCATTTTTTTAAATAAAAGATTAAATAAATGTAAAAGGCTTGTATATCATACATTCATCTTTGGTTATTCATAATGTTCAGAAATATGGGGAACATGTGAATAAAACAAATGTTGAAATTTAAATGTTGATATATCGGTTAGGTTGCAAAAAAGAATAGATATATACTACCGGTCAGTTCCATAAAACAATGAATACCCTGACATCAGGATAAAGCTGATTGCACTTGAATGTTTTCCACTTAGATAATTGTTGAAAATTGCTTGGAAATAGCCCCGGATCTACAGAAACAATCAGTCCTTTGAGGTAATCATCAAGTTTTGACATAAATCTGAATGCTTCAGACCAGCCAACTGCAAAGCCCCCTGATTTTATGGAGATGTACACACCTGCTGATGCATTTTTAATTTTAATACCATTTTCATCTGCTGACAATAGGCACCAGCTTCCCCGCGACCCACTCTGGAAGAAGCGGTATAGAAAATGACTTACTGACTGACCATTTTCATTATTATTAAACATTTTAAAGTGAAATAAGGATAGAGAATACTCTTTTCATTTTTTATTTGTACAGATATTCAAAAAATTTGTTTTTCTTTCCACTCCCAAATGATGCACTACTTTCTGCTGGTCTACCACATAAAATCCCAATAAAATACATAAAAGTTTTTGGGTGTCATGAAAACATGTTAAAAAGTTCAAGTGATAGAAATATGTTTGCAAGGCAATGTTTTTAAGATAAAAAAATAAAAAAAACAACTCTGACAAATAAACAGTTCTTAAAATGCACTATACAATACCTACTTGCCACTGTCACCATGGCAGCGAAGTACTACTGCCATTAATCATTTATGTAACTTTGTTATTTTGTTTAAATTATATAAATAAACAGAACAAAATACAAACTAGGAGGCTGACATGGTATGTCAGAAAAACAACAATAGGGACAAACAAGACAGACAATAGAAAATAGATCCTATTTTTGTCTACATGTCACCCTCAACATTTTCAACACAGATCTTTATTCAGCATCCTGTCGGATATTCCTGGCTTTTTTGCGCTGAGTATTTTTATAGCTTCCCTTAATTTCGCTGTACTGTTTCGGCTGTAGAAAATCTCAGGTTTGAACAACAGCGGTAATATCTTCTTCCCAACTTTCCTCTGAGCATGAAGACTCTTACAGAGTCTGTTCAAATCTTTCATCAGACAGAAAGTCCTGCAAGTTTGCAGCTCTGGCAGCAAAACACAATACTTTTTGTCCTTCTGTGCATGCAGCTGCACCACCCAGAACTTGGCCAGCTCTGTGGCACTCTTAGCGTGGCTGGCCACAATTCTGAGAATCAGAGGGTAAAGGTCATGAGCTGCAGCTGGGATGGAATGCTCTAGGAGGTTCTTGGTGGGAGTCGAGTGTCCCGGGAAAAAGGACGACTACAAGAAAAGAAAAACCTTATTTTTTACAAGAAGCAGAAGTGATCAGAGTTAAAGAATGACAATGAGGACACAACTTACAGTTTCCACCAGAGGGGTGATGATCAGCACACGATCAGCAATCTTCACTTGTTCAGCTAACCAACGCAGTGGTCCTAATTCTGCAATTTTTTCCTGCTGCCACATATCAATCGCTACTTTGCAGCCACCGTGCCATTGCAGAAACTCGGCCAGCGCCACCACCGACCGCTGAAAGGCCGGCGTCTCCGCAGGGTACACCACAAGCACAGAGACCGAAGCCATGGGGGCCACAGGGATGATTTCAAAACCCGAGTATGACACAAAAATCTTATCTGGACACAATGGATAAATGGGGCATTTACTTAAAGCACTAGTGATGTCAAAGCAAGCTTTAGGTGCTTTAAAAGGTGCAGCTGATGCATGCATGAATCAGTACTTTATTCATTTAAATTCTAAATCCAAGGGGCTAACATATGCCTCAGTGGCATATAGATAAAGAAAGTCTACTGGGAAATGCTGCAGAAAGATTGCTGCAATTTAGGTGGGAAGCATTTGACATTTTGAATAATACTGACAAAGCAGGACAAACAAATCTAAACCATCTTCAAGGGAAGGGCCTGTTTATCCTGTCTTTCTGTTATTTCATCCCTGCTCATCACATGCAAAAAAATATACATTTTACTTACAGAAAATAAAACAGGAACTCGTAATTATTAAAGAGGCCACGACTCCAACAAAGATTAAAGTGGGATCCTTAATCCCTGTTTCTGCAAAAGGAGAACATAGATGACATAATGATGAGATATTGCCACACAGCTGCAAAAGAACTAAAAGCAGAGATCTGGGCTCAGTCTGGCCAAGCATGATAACTATTGCTGGCATCCAAAAACCCAAAAATAACACACTATGGATTTTAACTGGCTAAGGATCAGTTCAAACACACATTTAACTGAAGCTCCTTACTTGTTTTTATAAACATCTTAATAAGTTTGATTTTAGCAAAGCAACACAATAGATAACTTGCAAATTGAGTTATGCTCTCAGGGTTTCTCCAGGTTTTGGTAAAATAAGTTTATGTGTAAATATGTGAAAGAACAGCAGACATTGACGGGCCTGATAATAGGAAACACATCATGCACACACCTTCTTTGTTTTACTGAAGCTATTTGACAAACATTTATTTATTTATTTTGTATTATTTATCATTATTGTAACAGAACACTCAAGCAGCAACATGTTTTTTGTGTGCTTAATTGCTCTGTCAGTCCAGGTACTAAAGGACGTTGTTTTTTTTTTGATGGTTGTGTACAAAGACATTTCTGGAAGAAAATGAATGTTTGCCAAGCAAAACAAAAATTGGAATTGTATTTTTATTCAAACATTTAATTTTGCTTACCTTCAACAACAGGTGGAGCCATTTGACTTGGCTGCGGATGATCCCCTGCAACAAAAAGAAAAAGCTTTAAATGTTCATACTGTCTTGAGTTTTCAAAACAATTAAAAAATATTGATTCATTTTTATATACAGTCAAATGACATAATTTGACTGAAGAGCTACACAGAGACATTCACAACAGTGCAAACTGCAAATAGTAATGTGGTTGAAAGAGTTGGGAAAATATTTTGCAAGTTGAAAATTTATACTGAAACACCCGAAGAAACAGTGAACATAGTAAGCTAATATGCACATAGAAGAAAAGAACAATATGGCAACCAAATGCCCAATAAAATAATTATCAAAGGTAAGGTAATCATATACATTTTGAAATGCTGAGCAAGCATTTAACATTATGTAGTAAACTTGCAGATTTCATATAAAATGTGAGTTTAAAGGTGCTGTTTTGTCAAACTGTGTTGAGCCCAACAATAAATATTCTTACCTGTAGTGACGTTTGGAGTTATGCTTGTAGGCTTTGCTGTAAAAAGAGAGAAACGTTTAAACATTCATGGTGTGAAGAGCTTTTTATGTAGCACTAAAATTGTTTTTGTTCGACTGCAGAATTACAAGGACATTGGCTCATGTTGTCTCTTTCTGGGTCTCTTGTCTAACAAATCACTGAAAGGTTATTATCATTTTTCTAAACTTTCTGTTTGGTTTATCATTTACATTCAACATAGTTAAAGCGAGGTTTGCTCACCTTTTTTTTGCCGAGGTACCCAAATAGAGGCTGATTTTGATTGGGGGCCAGCCCCCAGTGGAGGTAACGGGATATTATACATTTTGATAGAGTAAAAACCATATCTTACACTTTTTAAAAAATAAAACCATTCCTACAGGAGAGAAAGAAGGCATGTTATAGTTTGGACATTTTGATAATTTTAGAAGTAAACCTTTTAATTGTACCAGTGTATAGTTTAACCTTTTTTATACCTGCTCTAATCCAGTAAGGTTTGCGCTGGTAAAAGGGGGGTCGTAGTTACAGATGTAGGCAAATTGCCCTGAAATATCAATCCATGTACCATTCAGGTAATTTATACTCGCTGCAGACAAGAAAACAGTTTATAGAGCTGGTTAGCTTTGATTCTAAAATATTTCACATTATTTTTCATCACAGGGATGAAAGAAAAATCATCTGTAATTGCCATCGTGCTTCTACAGCTTTACACACCCTGATAGATCTGGTTTTCGTGGATATTTAGGTGACAGGTGACAGACTGCACTACTGGCATAAACACAGTGGAGCAGCTAATCTTGATTTTTTTTATTTTTTTTTTATTTACTACAAATGTTTAGAATTGAAAATGCTGTGAATCAGACGGTCTCCAAAGTTATTATCTGCATCCTATAACCTGTCTTGAGGTAACAGTCAGTAACATAAAAAAACAGTTTTTTTCTACCATCAATGTTGATTCCCCAACTTATGTTCAGCTTGTTTTCTTCTCCAGCCCTCACCAGCGTCATGTTTAAGCCTGCCACCATGGATGGACTGTCCTTTAGCCTCGTTGTTGGAAAATCTGCAACACAGTAGAGCTCAATGTTATCATAGTTGTTATGATTTATTTAAACAATCTGACAAAATATTTCCCGGCAGTATGGCATGGTTTTTCATGCACAGTCAGCCATAACCTGGAAGATAAAACTAACTGATTGGGTCAGCGGTTTCCAAACCTGGTCATCGTGGCAGACTGAGCTGAGGTATTGAAACCTTTTCAGTTTTTTATATATTTGATGTAAAATGAGGATCCCTTACAGCATTTGTTTTTTAAATTCAAAATATTTTGTAAAGCCTTTGAGATGACTGATTCATTTAAAGCAGATGTTTTGCAGCAGCACATCCAAAACATGCGGATCTGCAGGCTGATTCAGAGTAGTCAGTGGTTGGCAACCGCATTTTTTACTGTTGCGTGAATGGTTTGTGATTAAATATCCTACTACAACCATTCCTTCATTCTACCAACCTTAAGGTGCTCAAAGTATCATTTTCATTTTTGCTGTTTATTGCAACAAAGGCTAATAACTTATCAAAGGCACTGACACTGTGATTTCCAACTCCACGGCAGGGCTGGTTTTCCTCATTTTTTAATGTATAGATATGTATTTACTACGCATGTTTATATAGAAGTGGATAGCATATGTTGCATTTGCGTTAAATTGCCTGTGAGAAATGTATTTAAATCAAAGCTGTTACTGTGAAATGGACAGGACAAATATGTGATATTATCAGATCATCACTATGTAGAGCCATTTCATTCAAAATTATATAAACAAATAAATACTGCTATTGATAAATTATTAATAAATATTCCATAAAATAAATAAATATCCCCATGAAATAAAACAAAATAATTATGTTAAAATAAATTTTAATCTTATTTTATTTAATTCATTTCAAGATTTATTTAATGTACTTAAAGATTCATTTAATTTACTTAAAGATTTATTTATTTATTTCATAATGCAGTTTTATTTTGTGACACTTTTATAGTGTAAAGCTACTTTACGTATTTCAATGACTTCTACTTTTTAACCCCGTTTTTCATTTGAAGCTCTATTTATTTCGTTCTTATATTCAAATGAGGGGGCGAGGTTTTATCTGTGGGGCGGCGCTGGGACAGCAGGGCCGAGATCATTCGTGGCTGAGGCCGGAAGAAGCATGCCGCTGCCTGCCAGAAGACAGCATGCCGGAGGGATTCTGCGAGGAACCCCCTGGCTCCCTCCCCAGGCTCCGGCCATAAAAGCCTGCCACGGCGGTTGCCGCTGTTTTAGTGGAAACCAATGCTGATTATCGGCAAACGGGATGTCATTATTGTTTTTTATTTAATAAACAGCGTTAGACCCATAACATAAGGTGGCTGTATTTACTTGAGATAGTAAATAAATAGCACTATGTGTGTGTATGAACTGTAAAGGATGAGAAGACTTATTGCAGAAACAGCTTCCACAAAAACAGCGGCAACCGCCGGTTTTTACGCAGGTTTTTACGGCCGGTCTGGCACCTTCTGGCATCCTGGCGGAATCAGCTCGGTCCTGCCGGCCGCCACACAGATAAAACCCCGCCCCCTCATTTGAATATAAGGACATGAAATAAAGAGCTTCAAATGAAAAACTAAAAGTCACTGAAATATGTAAAGTAGCTTTGCACAATAAAAGTTTCACAAAATAAAACTGCATTATTAAATAAATAAATAAATCTTTAAGTAAACTAGATAAATCTTTAAGGAAATTAAATCTTAAAATTAACTGAGTAAAACTGGATAAACATTTATTTATATCATGGAATATTTATTAATAATTTATCAATAGCAGTATTTATTTATTTAATTTTGAATGAAACGGCTCTCCATACATCACAGCACTCTATACTTTGGTTATTATAGGCAGAATGACACCAACCCCCTGTGGACCCATTGAAGCATTAGATTCCATTAATAAAAGATGAAAAAGAAATTATACGCACACATAAATGTAAAATAAATAGTATGAGAGGTAAATAACACAGGCTTACCGTGGACCTCACCACACACCGCTCTCTGTAATGAAACGGCAGAAACTAAGCTCTCAAACCTTTACCCTTAGTGAGTACACTATAAAGACAGATAACTTACTATTTTGTGGGAAGTCACCCGCGAAGCGACGCAACAGAGAAAAAACGGTATACTTAGCCGCATTGTCAGCGTCTAACCTTGAAAGCCTATAAAAACAATTCCCAAAGGGTATCAAATCGTAAGAGAAGACTTTAGGGAGCTGCTGTATCTTTAAGTGCTGTTAGTAAAGATGTGGGTGACCCGAGCAGCGGTCTGTGATAAAATCCCTGAGGAAGGAGCAGAGACTAAGCCCCGCCCACAGAGAACCATCCGTTGGTTTTTCATTTTCAGAGTCGAGCCGAGGTAAGAGCGAGCACACATACCAAGCTGCCCCGACACGACGGAAAAATGTGCTGTTAGTGTGGGTTGGCAGGAAGCCTCTCTCACTCTATAAAAGCTTGATTAACCGTAGTTTCTGGGTTCACATACAGCAGTTTTTCCTTTACATCAAGGAGTAGAGGTAGCTAACAACTAGCTGACAGGTTTTTTTCCAGCAAAGTTAGGAGTTTAATCTGTTAACTTGTCAGAATAACACCATCAACACTAGTTTGCACCCTACTCAATAGTTCTAAAAGCACTTTTCAGGAGCTGTTAAAGCGTTTTAAACCGTTAAAAGAACTATAAGCAGGATTATATCGGATACATCTAGACCTATCGATCATATAGGACTGAAGACTGAGATAATAAATGTCGTGAAACGGACCTTTGGATAAGATGGATAATGCAAAGCTTAAAAGGCAGAGTTTGAACCTGTAGTGAAGAAATGTCTTTTTACACATTCATTTTAATTATGGAGCTTGCTTGCTGACATTGAGTAACCAATTTGTCACAAAAGTGCACATAAGGGATTTTTCAGTTAACCGAAAGAACTTGTCCTAACCCACCGCGACCTTTGAGCTTAACGCTGTAAAGACAAGCCCTCAGGCTGTGTTGCCATGTCTGAAATGAAAGGGGAATAAGTCTTCTGATCATGGCTAAGCAGAAAAACCAAGCAACCCATTGGAATTACACAACTGAAGTAATTAACAATGTGGTTAGATAAAAAGCTCAGGACAGTTTTATAACTTGCACTCAGAATTAGTGGTGGATGTTGTTTATATATTTGTTTTACATCATAAGTTGCATAACTGCTGGAGTTGCTGCAATCAGAGATCAATTTTACCTTGATCAGATCTGATTGGTCAATAGCAGGACAAGTACTTAACAATCAGATGTGTTTTTCTGTTTATTACTTGCATCCATTATATCTATTAACCAAATGGACTTCTAATTAGATATTAACTAAACCTGTTCAGTCTTGTAAGGTGACCTGGTGTGATGTAAATAAATAGTGTTAAATTTAAGCAAAAGCATGTACATTGCACATTTTTTGAGTTTAATCAAGGTTTGCTTTTAAATCTTTTAATTCTGTCATTTATTTTGCTTGATTCTAAATTTTACGTCTATCAAACAAGCTGCAGCATTTTTTTTTCCTTTTATATTTTCCCCTTTATGTTTTGATTGTATCACTCAGTAAATCCTGGGTGAAGGTTCATTGTAAAGTGAACTATTTAGTACAGTTATTTCCTTACTCTGTTGCAGCACATTTGACTAATATCATTGCAAACGTATGAACGCAACTCGGATATTTTGTTTTATATTAGCTCAGTTTTGATACATTTATGTCTATAACCAAATCTGATAACATTTTGCACTGAATGTCAGCCTTTATGTCAAACAAATGTGAGACACTTGCTTTAAAAACATTCTGTAAAGGGTAAATACATATTTTGGCGTACAGATGCATTGGTCACACAAAGCTGTGTTTTTCCTACGTTAATAAGCTGTATGATTAGCTCACACAAAGTGCAATTATTTGATTTTATACTGAAGTTACATTTTGTTTCCCACCAAGTCATATCTTTTGCTGTAACTTCTGACGCTGTATTATTCTATCTGCGGGAGACATAGGGCCCAGACGGACTAATCCTATAAGACGGCAGAGTGTATATTTTTCTTCTTTAATGGCAGATAAGGTGAAGCCTGGATGGAGTTGTGCTAGGGGCTCAGACAATCCACAGCAGGAAGCTACTGTACATGCCCAAAAGCAACATAACATGGCAACAACAAGGGCAATCCATGATTTTAGCTCTGGACCAGCCTCCCATTGCTTTCTGTATATTTAATTGTATTTCCCTTCAACATGATGTTGTCTCTCAACACCAAGCCAAAGCTTAAAAGTAAAAGGCTTTAGGCTAATGGACACCAGTGCAGTTTAGTTGAACTCTTAACCCCTTTAGGGTAATTTCCAATAGACATTAAGCAATATAGTTTACAGTGAAGCTTGATTAACCTATAACTGATTGATGATGTCAAGTTCAACAGATTCTCTACATTTCAAAACAAATGAACTAATGATGTAAGTGCAAGGACACGTTTTATTGAAATTTGTAAGTCGGATTTTTCTGGCACATCATGACAACTATTTTAATCTACACTGCCTGGTCAAAAAAAAGTCGGCACCAAAAAAAAAAGGTCACACACTAATATTTCGTTGGACTGCCTTTAGCTTTGATTACGGCACGCATTCGCTGTGTCATTGTTTCAATAAGATTCTGCAATATCACAAGATATATTTCCACCCAGTGTTGCATTAATTTTTTCCCCCCAAAGATTTTCATTGATGATGGTAAAAATCTGACCGCTGCCCCAAACCCCCTTCCCCCAGCACATCCCAAAGATTCTCAATGGGGCTAAGGTCTGGACTATGTGGTGGCCAATCCATGTATGAGAATGATGTCTCATGCTCCCTGAACCACTCTTTCACAATTCTAACCCGATGAATCCTGGCATTGTCATCTTGGTATATGCTCGTACCATCAGGGAAGAAAAACTCCATTGATGGAATAACCTGGTCATTAGTATATTCAGGTAGTCAGCTGACCTCATTCTTTGAACACATACTGTTGCTGAACCCAGACCTGTATGTATCGCATTTTGAAAAGTGGAGCCATACTTTCAAGCGCTTTCTATCAGCCATGCTTTGTTGACTGGCGGCTACTGACATCATTGTGCTCCGGTTTCAAGCAGGTTCAAAGTCCCCGCATGGAAAAACCCCCCACCCTTTTCCCAAATTCCCTTTAGTGTCACAATGATGCGTTTAGGTTTTAAACCCTAGTACCCTTTTATTTTTTCGGGAACGGTTTCTCGGGAGTAGGCCCGGGTTGCGGCGTACCTATAAAAGTACAGAATTCGGTACCCATTCCTAGTTATAATTTTATGCTTATATCTCTTATAATAACTAATATTGTCATCGTCTGAAATTAAAAAGGATAATACTCCAGAACTGTACACGCAAAAAGAAAAATTTTAAAAAGCACAATGAACGTAAAATGCTCACCTAATTGCCTTTATTTTTCATGTGGGTGGGAGTCGGCTTCACTAGCTACCTTTTAATGCAGAGTTAACCTCTTTGTAACACACAGTAGCTCCCAATAAGAAATACATGTAAGGACATGTAAGTCAGAAAATACATTATTATGAAAGAAAAGAAACCCAACAACAAACCATGACTAAGCATTAGTCATGAATGTGTGATGTTTAAAATTAGTCATGTACATTTATTTTAGCTGCTAACATTTAATGCGACAAGAAGTGACTCAATCACTGAGGAATGCAGCCTGTCAAAAAAGGTTTCTGTCCCCAATTTTATCTTTTTCCCCTTTCCATTTACAAATCATGGGTATAAATTTTCAGTTTAAAAAAGGAAAACTTCCCCCCAAAAATGCTGTCTCTGGCCATGGTGGGCCAAGCAGGAGCCTATAGACTTGTGACAGGAATCTGGAGGAGATTTATGAAGGATTGCAGGTGCTTCTTTTAATGTTTCCTACAATACAAAGTCCCTATACAACCAAGACCAAGCACATGGGGCTTCTTTTTAACTGCTCCTTCTCTAATGCAGATGTTTCACTACCTCAGCTTCTCACCGGAACGCTTCATCCTCACCTTCAGCCAGTCAGAAAACCCCATCCTATAGCTATGTGGTTATTGGGGCTGGGTCAGCAGGCTGCGTTCTCGCCAACCGCCTCACAGAAGACCCACAGGAGTCCGTGTGCCTGTTGGAAGCCGGGCCCAAGGACAAGTGGTTAGGAAGCTCACGACTCTCATGGAAGATCCACATGCCAGCTGCACTGACCTACAACCTATGTGATGACAAGTACAATAATTAATTTCTTATATTTATTTAAACAATTAGATATCAAGTTACCTCTTTTTTACACAGACCTGTAAATCGTTTGTTTTGATAATAATTAAGTTTGAGCTGAGAAGTTTTTTTTTATTTTCCTGTTGTGTTTATTTTCACTCCTCAGATATAACTGGTACTACCACACTTTACCTCAGGCCCACATGAACAACCGGGTGATGTATTGGCCCAGAGGTCGTGTTTGGGGAGGATCCTCCTCCCTTAATGCCATGGTTTACATACGTGGGCATGCCGAGGACTACAACCGCTGGCAGAGAGAGGGTGCAGAGGGCTGGGACTATGAGCATTGTCTGCCTTACTTCAGAAAAGCTCAGTGCCATGAACTGGGAGAAAATAGGTACTTAGTTTAAAATGTTTTTATTTATTCTGTAAATGACTTATTAATAAGCATGAGTGTGATCAAAGTTAGAATGGCCGATATGGACATAAATTCCATATCCATATGGAAAAAGTGACGATGGGTGTTTATCACTTGTCAATGTATCACGTTCTTCTTTTTTTGTCTATAAACATCTAACTTCATACAATCAAAACCTCACAAACACAAGATTACTTTAAAAATAAAACTTACCCATTAACAAAATAGCAACTTCACTTCATAGGTCCCATTAAGTAATGTTTCCCATTAAGTAATGCAATTGTGCTAGCAAACAGTACGAAATAATAGCATTTAATGGTAATTTGCTGACATTAAATGAACATTTATTTTTGCTGTCATTTAACCAATTGTGGAAAATAGTTTGAACAATGAAAGTACACAATCTAAACAATACTATCAGTTCTTTAGGATTTCCAAACATCATCAAATCAGCCAGTCCGATGCTACGTTATAAATATAGTGCTTAAGTTGAGGTGCCTCAGTTCCAAGTTTGAAAAAAACATCTTCAGTCATGGGAAAAAAGGTTTTGGCTGCTATGAAGTGTTGCAGTGATTAGTTTATTGACTCTGGGTATATGAGATTGTAAGTTGGAAAATTTAAGCTACACTCTCACTGTTTATCTTGCAACATACCGGCGTGTCTTGAAATCCATGTTATGTGGGTGCAAACGTGAAGAAATGAAGGAACGTTTCTGAAACAAGTCCTCTCCTGCCTATGAAAGATGTGCAGTATGGTGAGCCCTGTTTTTTGTCGCGCGTGTGTGTGTGGTGTGTGTGTGTGTGTGTGTGTGTGTGTGTGTGTGTGTGTGTGTGTGTGTGTGTGTGTGTGTGTGACACATTTAGAATTGTTGTCTGACTCCCAAGAAAAAGTCAGATTAACCTTCACCAGTGGAGCAAGTGGAGAACGCTTTGAAGCTCTGCTTGATATTTATAGAAGAAACTTTATTAGAAACTGCTTTGGGATTATTTCAATTGTTACGGAGACAGAAATGAAAAAGGAAATAAATAAGAAGCACGAAAGAGAGAGAGGTGGGGCAAAAAGGAAAAGGAGAGAAAAGGAGAAAATAATGGAGGGGAGAAAGAAAGATGAAGAGAATACAAGAGAACACCCTGCTTGCTTCTACCCCTGCAGAAACATACATATTAACAGCAACTAAAAAGTGCACGGTACTTATGAATGCAAGATGTATTTTGTGGTAAATGCAGGTCAATATAGAACATTTGTATATCTGTCAACACCTGAATCTAAACACCTGTGGGTCCGAGTGTGAGCATGCTTGTGTATACAAGGTTCCACCCTAACAATAGCAAGTGTCAGGAGCCACAGACCTGCCCCCCTGGACCTGGGACAGATACAGCGGATATATAGCGGCCCCAGGGAGCTACAGCGACGAGCTCACATGCTCCGCCGGTGAAGACCTTGTTATTTTTAGATATTCCCACCATGCTGTCAGAGAGTTGCTGATATTGAGGCTTTTAAAGCATACATTTTGTTTTATATTTAAGCTAATAAATGGTAGATCTGAAATCTTAATATTATTGCACAATTTCTGTTTCACATCTAGCAAGGGTTCATCTAGAGGACTGTGTTTAAACCATTTTGAGATGTATTGTAGCCTGTCGGCTAAGAAGTAGTAATGAAAGTTTGGCAGATCTAGTCCTCCTTTATCTTTGGTCTTTTGCAGCGTTTTTAAGCTAATACGCAGGGGTTTATCTTTCCAAAGAAATTTAGTGATGGAGGAGTCCAGAGATCTATACCAGTCAGATGACCGTTTATTTGGGATCATTGAGAATAAGTAATTGATTTTTGGCAAGACCATCATTTTTATTGAAGCTTCCCTGTCCATGAGTGAAAAGGGTAGAGATTTCCATCTAGCAAAATTATCTTCCACTTATTTTAAAAGCGGGATGTGGTTTAGTTTTGTTAAGTCTGCCAATCTAGGAGAAACATTAATACCCAAGTATGTAATATTCCCTGACTGTATTTGTTTATTAAGGGAATTGTGGAAAGAACAGTTAATTGGAAAAACTGTCGATTTTATCCAATTTTTAGAATAATCCGAAATTTTTGAGAAAGAATTTATTAATCCAATTACCTGAGAGACAGAGGTTTGCGAATGTTGGGAAAAAAGTAATACATCATCTGCATAAACACTGATTTTATGTTCAATATTGATGCAATTTATGCCTTTTAATATCTTTAGCTTGCCTGATTGCTGCCGCTAGTGGTTCAATAAAAATAGCAAATAATGATGGGGAAAGTGGGCATCCCTGCCTGGTGCCCCTCTGAAGATAGAAGGTGGAAGATGTTTGGTTATTTGTCCTGATACATGTTGCTGGGGAACAGTATAATATTTTTAACCAGTTTATGAAAGTGTTTCCAAAACCACATTTAGTCAAGATTGCAAACAAGAATTTCCAGTTAACTCTAAAATGCTTTTTCCGCATCTAGAGATAATATATTGGTCTCAATATTTTTACTGTTGGAATAGTCTATTAAGTAATCTGCGTAAATTTGATGATAAATTGCCTCCCTTTTATAAAACCATTTTGGTCAGGATGTATTATGAGAGGAGTTACCTTTTCTAGTCTTTTTACTAGGGCTTTACAGATTATTTCGAGATCAACATTAATAAGGGATATGGGACAGTAGCTGGTAGGAAGTACTGGTTCTTTTCCTGGTTTTAACAGGAGAGTTATGTGGGCAGAATTTATATTTAGCGGATGTATTCCATTTTCTTTGGTTTCCTGGAACATTGTTTGAAATATTGGAGCCAAAATATTCCAGAGTTCTTTGTAGAACTCTGTTGGGAATCCATCTGGGCCTGGAGCCTTTTTATTGGGGATGCTGGTGAGAGCCTCTTGGATTTTCAGAATCAAAATCGGAATCAGCTTTTTTGCCAAGTTTGTACATACAAACAAGGAATTTGACTCCGGTACACTTTGCTCTTTGGTTTTTGTTTTTGCACTACAGAATATACATATTTACAATGTAGAAATATACACATATATAAATAAAAAGGTGCATTTGCAACATCTGTATGCTGTTGTTTTGTATTTTATTGAATGTTCAACAGAGAAACAGCCTGGGGGGAAGAAACTGTCTCTGTGGCGGCTGTTTTTTAGTGAACAGCGCTCTGTAGCGTCGGGCCTGAAAGGGGACTCTAAACAGTTTATGTGCAGGTGTGTGGGTCTGCAGAGATTTTAACAGCTCTTTTTCTGACCCTTGACCTGTATAAGTCCTGGATGGAGGGAAGGTCAGCCCTGATGATTCTCTCTGCAGTCCTGATTATTCGTTGCAGTCTGGACCTGTCCTGGTTTTGTGATGAACCGAACCACACGGAGATGGATGAAGACAGGACAGACTGAATGATGGCAGTGTAGAAGATGACCAGCAGCTCCTGTGGAAGGTTGTACTTCTTGAGTTGCCTCAGGAAGTACAGTCTCTGCTGGGCCTTCTTTCGAACAGTGTCTATGTGTGAGGACCATCTCAGGTCCTCAGAGATGGTGGTTCCTAAGAACCTGAAGTGGATCCACAGCCGACACGGTGTTGTTGAGGATGGTGAGGGGTGTATGGAGGTGGTGTTTTCCGAAAGTCCACCACCATCTCCACAGTCTTGAGTGGGTTTAGTTCCAGGCAGTTCTGACTACACCAGTGTATCAGGCGATCCACCTCCTGTCTGTATGCAGACTCATCAGCGTCCTGGATCAGTCCAATGACAGTGGTGTCATCTGCAAACTTAACGGATTTTGGCTGAAGTGTTACTTTATCCAGATTTTTGATCTATGTTGTAATCTGACAGGTTTATCTGTGGTGAGTATAAAGCTTTGTAGAAATCTCTGAAAGTGCTGTTTATTCTTTCTGGATCATAAACTGTATTTCCTAACAAGTCTTTAACAGCAAATATAGTTGTCTTTTCTTTATTCATTTTTAGCTGGTTAGCTAAAAAGCTACCTGATTTATTGCCATGTTCAAAGTTTTGTATTCAAATCTTTGCACTAAAAATTGGGGTTTTTTGTCAGTAATTTCATTTAATTCTAGTTTGGCTTAACTTTTTCCATTCCTAATATCCACCTGACTCTCTTTGGCAGAAAGTACAGACTGACTGTCACGGAGGGCTCCAGGACTGTGAATAAAGCCCTTTGTCTCACTATTAGTTTAAATAGTATCACTCTCTGCATTTGAATTGTCATCAGTACATACAGAGTATCTACATTGAGTAGCATGTGTTATGTAGCGTTTTTATTATCAACATCATGAGGCCATTTAGGTGACATTTATGCACATACTGTAGCAGAGGCACCTGTGTAATAATCCTGCACATCCTGGGGGAGTTTGAAAACTGTTAAATATTTGTGAAATGTTGTAAATGTGTGTTCTTCCTTTTGTATTGCAGGTACAGGGGTGGCAGTGGACCTCTTCGTGTGTCCAGAGGAAAGACAAACCATCCCCTGCACAAGGCTTTTATTGAAGCAGGCCAGCAGGCTGGATACCCCTTCACTGATGACATGAACGGTAACCAACAGGAAGGCGTTGGCTGGATGGACATGACCATCTACAAAGGTAACAGGATCATGGGCATCTGATTTTAACATAATCAAAATGGGAATGATATCTCACTTAAGGTGTGTTAAAGAAATCCCATTTGTTGAACCTGTATGTGCACCTTTAACTCAACAGCTCATGTAGCAACATTGGTAGTATTTCCTATTTATATATATATATATTTATATGTATATTTATAGTCCCTGTTGCACATTGGAAAACTTCACAATAAGCAGAACCAGAATATAAACACTGTTAAGACCTTTTAAGACTATCAAAAAAGCAGAATCACATGGTTATATAATTTAATTAGAAACAGTCATTTTAGAAAACATAAAACAGGCTACCACATGAAAAACAAACTTCTAATCTAGAATTAAAGCTAAAATCTAAAAAAAGTGCAGATAGTATTTTCTTAAAAATGAAGCGATGAACCGGATGGAAGATGTAGGTTCACTACCTGCAGATGTACAGCACAAATGGATCTTTTATAAGTAAATAAATGTTTCCAGGGAAGAGGTGGAGCAGTGCCAGCGCCTACCTCAGACCTGCACTTGGACGACCCAATCTGAAGGCAAAAGTGCACTGCATGACCACCAAGATCTTGTTTGATGGCAAGCGTGCTGTGGGGGTTGAGTACGTGCAGAGTGGGGAGAAAAAGAGAGTAAGAAGCCTGAATGTTGCAAAACTGTCACACGTACAACAATAGATTAAAGACTGATCAAAAATGTCATTAATATATTTGTTTGTGCCATTTTCCATGAGTTTTGCTTTTACAGACTGAGTTCTCCCATTGTCTTTTCAGGTGTTTGCAGATAAAGAAGTGATCTTGAGCGGAGGAGCCGTCAATTCCCCTCAACTCCTCATGCTTTCTGGTGTAGGGAATGCAGATGACCTGAAAGATCTCGGTATTCCAGTCATTCAGCACCTGCCAGGTTCGTGAAGTTAAAAAGTTTTGTTAGGAGACATTGCAAAAAAGAATGTGGGATTCCTACAAACACAACACCCCAATGCTTTTTTGGCATTTGCTGTACTAACTTTAACCGTTTTGTCAGCTGCTCTACCAGAAAAAACTGAAAAGTTGGATTTGTTTTATGGAAATGTCAGGGAGGAATGTACTTCCTTGGCAAGACCCCCTCTTTACATTATATTATAATCTTGTGTTGCCTGCTTGGTGTATAAACCCCTAGTTCAGAGGCAACCTGTGGTTAAAAGGAACTGTGAAAAAATAGTCAAAGGAAGCTAAAGAAGCTTTGCGTTGTAGTTTTGAGGCTATGGACTGCAATGCACTCCACAAGCCCCATGAAGATGACATCAATGCCATCAATGCAATGACTGAGTATGTGACTGCGCATGTTATGTTCTGTGAGGACTTAACCACCCCTACCAGAACGGTGAGATGCTTCTCCAATCAGTAACAATCCCTCGATCATCAGTGACCTGAAAGAACTGCTTAACAAGAAAAAAAGAACGCTTTCAGGGAAGAGTCGCGGGAATATTGAGAAGTTCACAAAAGCAAGATTAAAGTCGAGATTAGAGACCGCAAGGAGGTGTGTTGGGAGAAACTGGAGATCAAAATCTAGCAGAACAGCAAAAGAGAGCTGAAGATTGCATCATACACCAACTACAGCAAACTCACTGTGATCTGAAAAAAGCAGGCAGCAGTGTGAGGATCATGTTCTTTGATTTCTCTGTTACATTTAACATGATTCATTGAGCCAGAAGCTCCATAAGACATCTGTAAATGCCTCAACAATTACCTGGATGGATGACTACCTTACAAACAAACCACCCACTTTGTTGTGTGTCTGACCAAGTGGTCAGGAGTACAACAAGGGACTGTACTCTCACCATTCATTTTCACTCTATACAACTCAGACTTCCAGTACAAGTAAGAGTCCTGTCATTCGGAGAAATACTCAGATAACTCTTCGTTTGTTGGGTGTATCATCGATGAACAAGAAGCTGAGTACAGAGAGCTGGTGGACCGCTTTGTGTCATGGTTTGGTAACAATGATCTCCTTAAATGTGACCAAACAAAGGAGATGATTGTAGATTTCTGGAGAAATAGGAATAAGTCAAACACTATTTCCATCATGGGAGAAAAAGTGGAGGTAGTGCAGGAGAATAAGTATCTAGATGTTCACCTGGACAACAGACTGGACTGGAGACACAACAGTATAGTTGTCCAATTAGTCTGTTATGAAGAGTGTATTCTGCTCTACCAACATATGCTGGGGTAGCAGCATTGGAGCCTTTAATATGACTTTTTATCAAGCTGAACAAGCCAGCTCTGCTCTGGAGCCTCTAAAGATGATTGTGCAAAGAATGATGTTTAAGAAAATGAAGAAAACGTTGTTGATCCTCTTCACTGTAATACAACAATAGTTTTTTCAGTGTTCTTCAGCTCCACTGTAATGCAGACCGCTACAGGGGATCCTTTCTGCCCACAGCCATCACCATCTACTGCACAATGATTTTTCTACTTCTATAGTTTGCGTTGCAGCAGGAATGTAACAGTTCTATTCCTTAAAGTATATTATAATTGAATGAAACTGAATAAAAGCATATTTGTCTTTCTTCCCTATTGTTCAGGAGTTGGTAATAATCTACAGGACCACTTGGAGATATACGTCCAGCAGCAGTGTACTCAGCCCATCACCTTGTATAAGGCGCAGAAGCCTTTCAATATGATCAAGATAGGCCTTGAGTGGATGACCCTTTTTACCGGTAACCAAATTCACCTTGCAGAAGTATTTACACCCACTAAACAGTCTAATTTCATCACATAATCAGAATCTTTAATGCAGTTATTGGAATTTTATGTGTTAAACAAACAGAAAGCAATTCCTAATTTTGAAGTGGAAGAAAATTTATATATTTTTTGGTGTTGATTTAAAAAAAATCTGAAGAAAGATTTGGGTTCCCCTTCCCCCATGTTGGCCGAAAGTTGAATTTTGGTTTCATTTGACCAGATCATGTTACTGTGTCCCCCATATGGCTTATGACAAGCTTCTAAGTTTCAGTTCTTAAGGCGTTTTTCAGCAGTGGCTTTCTTCTTGCCACTCTTCCATAAAGGCCAGATTTGTGGAGTGCATCATTAATAGTTGTCCTACCAATAGTTCTGCTCAGAGGTTGCCAATAGCTTTTTTTTTAATACTATGCTTTTTACTATATGATAAATTGGATTAGGAAATGTCTTTAAAAAGTTTTATTCAGAGTAATTCTTAGAATCTGCCTCAAATGGGACTTGGGTTTTTCTGTGAAATGTTCCATTCAGTGATGACAAACAGAATGAGTGATCGAGAGTCAGTTATCGTAGGCATCACTACAGGTGCTGACATGCATTTTTTTTTTGTGAGTTTTTCTTGTTACCGTCTGTGTTACACCGGTCCCTTCCTTCACTTACCACAACCTTATTCCCCCAGGGTACGGAGCTACAGCCCACATGGAGAGCGGAGGGTTTATCCGCAGTCGACCGGGCGTCGCACACCCCGACATTCAGTTTCATTTCCTGCCTTCACAAGTCATTGACCACGGCCGGGTTCCTTCACAGATAGAGGCATATCAGGTGCGACAGATGACACAAATATGCCCTTTACTTCTATTATTGAATGCCCCTAAGTTGACACCAGGTCAAAGAACAAAGGAGTATTTACAGAATACCCTCTACTGTTCCATGGAAAGCCTCTTTTACATATACTAGCAGAGGCTCTTCCTAGAAATTCTGTAGCTGATTCTCTTCCAGAGAAGTGCAGTTCCCAGGAGTCACACAGAGGATAAAGCTGTTGCTTAACTCTTGTTTTTCGCCACAGTTAAGTAGAGCTGATCTAAAGCATGTGTTAAAATAGACAACTACTGTAAGTAAGCTTATATAAATACAAATATATGGAATCTAAAAAGAGTCTGAAACAAAATAACATGGAGGAAGTTGTAAGGTTCTATTTGCATTAGTTTTTATAAGAGCAAGTTATTCATTTATCTCAAGCAGCTGGAGCCTCTGCCATTCTGTCAGCATCTTTAAAAGTGTACAATAATAAAGTAGTGTTCTCATGTTCTAGGTTCATGTTGGACCAATGAGAAGCACTAGTATAGGCTGGATGAAGCTGAAAAGTCCCAATCCTATGGATCACCCAATTATCGATCCAAACTATCTCGCCACTGGTAAGAAACAAAAAGGGTGTTTTTAATAAAATACAGCAGAAGACAAAACACAGAAGTGTGTGTGTATTTTCTCTCATCTTTGCAGATATTGATGTGTGGGAATTCCGGCAGTGTGTCAAACTGTCCAGAGAATTGTTTGCCCAGAGGGCCTTTGACCCGTTCCGCGGTGCCGAAGTCCTACCCGGTCCCCAGGTCCAGTCAGATGCCGACATCGATGCTTTCGTCCGCCAGAAGGCCGACAGCGCCTACCACCCCTCCTGCACCTGCAAAATGGGCTCTGCCTCTGATCCGATGGCGGTGGTTGACTCGAATGCGCGGGTCTTGGGTCTGGAGCGGCTGCGGGTGGTCGATGCCTCCATCATGCCCAGCGTTGTGAGCGGGAACCTCAACGCCCCTACGATCATGATCGCGGAGAAGGTAGCCGATATCATCAGAGGTTGGCCTCCTCTCGCGGACCCGGGGGTTCCTGTGTACCAGCCTCCGACACTTGAAACGCAGAGATGATCGGCAGATCGCTGAGGGGCTGATTCAACTTTATAGTCATTTATAAGGTGGGAGCACCAGTGAGTTTAATCAGCAAAAATCGAAAAATGTGACTTAGCTTTGTTTAAACTTTGATTTGTTTACACACTTTTCAGCGCCAAAATAGTTGTTGCAATGTCAAAGGAATCAAAGGATTACTACGTTAACTGAACTTTGTAGCACTACCCCCAAGCACACTAATCATACGGGCCTCACCGTTCTATATGTAGACATTAATACAGTCTGCCTGATAGCAGCTGTGCAGTAAATGCTAATTATTCCTTGCATAATCTAAACAATCCCTGAAAGTTCTGTTTTTAACTAATCGCTTAGTCAGCTTTGAAAATGTGTTTTGATTTAAATCTACTAATATGTCAATGATTGAATAGAAATGCTGTTTGCATCAACATGGTTCATCTCAAATGCACGAGCAATGATGTATGTGGGAAACAAAACCGGTTCTAAGCAACTTGTTTCAGCTTGAGGTATTGTGCTCACGTCAGACCCTGTTAGAGCTCTGATTGACTAAACACGATTTACAGCTGCTCTCAGATAAGGGCCGAAGTGCTGTGCAGTCTTTCCTCTTGTCTCTGCCGATCAGCAACCTGCAGCGCGTTGAAGCAAACCACTAAGCAGCACAGTTTTGGTGCCTGTGACCAAGGTAACCCTCATCCTCCTTCCTAAGAACCTGTAACAGTTACGTTCGGCTCATTTTCATAGGTGTGTTTGCATGCATTCCTAATCAACAGGAAGACGTTCTATGCTTAGTTCCATTTCGTGTTAACCTTATCTTACAAAAAAGGGGACTTTTTTAGAGCAAGAAGTTAACCAATGTTATCAGTAAATCTGCTTCTGCTTTTAGGAAAAGATTAGTGCTGTTTAGTTGGAGCTATGGGGATTAGACAAAGGCTGCCCATTTCACCACTACTTTCTAATTGGTAAAAGCTGCCACGATACTAGTTTTCTATTCCATTTTTGACCAAAATAACAACGGTCAAACAAAATGGTAAACAATAAAAGTGAAAAGAGGAAGTGACTAATCTTCTGTGAACAAAACTAGCTGCATTTTTGAATTCTTAACAGTAGCACATCTCTTCACCCCACCTTACAAGGGTTCTTCTACATTTACCTGCTGCATTTTAGAAGACACAAGCGGTTAAAGAGCAAATATCATTTTTACAACTTTTCTTTTTCAGTTTAGTTATATTTGTATTTATATACCACCAGCCTCAAGGCTCTACTCCGGGGTTCTAGCTCACAGTAGATACATTTCCTTGTTTTAAGTTGAGAAATGTATGTTAAGGAAAATGCAGCTGAAAGAAGAAAATAATGCTGCTACAGCTAATTAATGGTAAAATATGGCATTTTCTTAGACGGTAAACTTTATGCTCATTAATAACCTACAGTCACCTCTATGGTCTGTAGGTTGGTGCTCACTACATAGTTTCTGTGTCGCCACACTTCCATTCCACATATTCCTTGTAAACATTTATTCTGTGATAACCGTGAGAGATTCCCAGACGCTGTGTGGTCCATCCATGCTGGGTATGACTTAAAAAGGGCAAAACATTTTTGTTTCAGAAAATTCCATTTTTAAAACTGCTGATCTACTTCGGAAGACGATGGAAAAGGCGACTGTGCTTTCATGATCTCAAGATTTTTAGTTTTTCGGGCTCTAAAATATGATATTTGCCCTTATTAAAGAAGCAGTTATCCTTTACTTGCTCTAGACCATTGCACATGCAGAAGATTTAACTGTGTTCAGCCTATTTTATTGTTGGTTTACCTTGGCTGCTGAGTGAGGCAGACTTTATGTTGCTTTTCGTTTCCAAATGGCTCAGGCCAACCAGAGGTGTGTGCAGTCTATGCAGTAATAAAAGCTAGCTAGATATCAAACATGGCTAATTCAGTTAAAATACACTAAAAACCTCTAAATGCCAAGTAGATGTTTAAAAGAATCTGTCCAAATTGTATTGTTGTTGTGAATGTTAACATAGAGGATTTTGTTGAAATTTGTGAATAACTGATTTAACTGGTTTATAAATATAATATAAATAATTATAATAAGGTGTCTATTAGATTATTCTATTATCGTGTCAGTGTTGATGTCAGTGCAGTTTATGCCTGAAGTTGATTTTTTTTTTTGTCTTCACTGATGTCTTACATATTGATTGAAGTAAATTAATTTGTGTTATAAGCTACAATGGACCTTATTATCTTCTACAATGAACTTTATCTGGGTATTGTTAGGTTTCCCAGCCAGTAACAAGTACTGTGACAGCTATTGTTTACACTATAACGCAGTGTTGTGCAATGATGTATTAATCACTTTTTGCTTTTTCATGAAGGATTAAACATGTGAATCACAAAAGGAAATTTTCCGTCAGTATATCAAAGCTTTTTTTATTTCATTTTCTTGCTGTATTGATTGTCAACAAGACATCCCGTCCTTGTCCTCTTTGACTTTATTTAGCGATTATTACAAAAATCAGCAGATGCTTTTGTCATTTCAGGCAAAAAATTCAAATGTACAAAACAAGGATGTTGCTTCTGCTGGTACAAAATCTAGAAGGTACTAATTGTTATGCTACAAAGTAGATGAAGACAACTTTTAGAGTGTTTTTATACAACAAATAGGTAGAAAGCAGAAACCTTCAAGTTAGTTCTTTTAAACACTATACAGATTTTTACAACATTTCATAGATTTCTGTAAAGCAGTGGCGCAGTAGAAAAAATAAAGCTGTGTTGCACAACTAAGCTTTGTGTGTTTTTGTCATTTTATCTCATAAAACTAAATGTGGATGTATTCAGTCTATTATCTATCAGTGGCTGACATTTGACTTTGGTTTCGCTCAAAACCTCAGCTTTTATATGTCAGGGTTTTTGCCCTTTTAGTTTAAAAAAATCTGTTTCTTTCTTAGAATTGTGTGTCTATCCAACCTCAGATGAGCAATTACACACCATGTTTGTTTCTCAAGTAGTTTGCTTATCTGTACTCTTCAGGAATATGTAAACATGATCCCAAAAGGACAGAAGAAATAGTTTCTGGCCATTGATCCAAGATTGGTTATAGAAGCGCTTTGTCGAATTATTTTGAGTCCATCAATGTGTAGTAAAATTTACATGTGACAAAGTGTACAATCTGTCAATCTCCCCAAAAGTGGATGTTTAATAGTGCAGGAACCGCAGAAACCCCAAAGCTACTTTTCAGTTTTAACAACCCTAAATGAGCAGCTTTAACGTTCATTGCAGTAAAATTGTAAATAAAAACCCAATGCAAACAAATGTGGCTTGTTTAGTGTTATCAGGAAAGAGGTTTCTTTTATAAAACTTAATATATCTTATGTAAGTAAGGTTGCTTATAAAAAGTCTGTAGGAACAAGACTGTGGAGCTGTTTGATGGTAACATACAACATTCCAACGATCAAGCATGGTGGTGGAAGGGTGATGATTTGGGCCACAGAACCTGGATGCCTAAGTGCAACTGATGGACCTTGAATTTTTCCGGATACCGCTGATTAAGTTACGAGTATTCTAGCACAGAAAATAAGAAGACATCTGATCTACAGCTGAAATTAGGCGATACAACAGGAGGATAACTCTGAATCTATAACAGAATGGCTAAAGAAGTAATAATAAAACATTTTCAAGGAGTTTCAATGAACTAGTCCAGCCTGAGTGAAAGGCCTGCAGGACCTTAAAAAAGCTGTTGCATAATTGAATTTCTGCAAATACTGATGGACTCAAACAATCATGCAATGGAGGGTGATCTTACCTCCTACATAATAACAAGCTTGAAAAGGAGCCACAGAGCACAAGTTATTACTGCTACATGTAGTTTTATACGTCTTACACGCACTTCTGCAATATGGTAACATTTCTGTTAGAAAAATAATTCGTTGATTCAGTATGGCATGTGTGGCTTTCATCTGAGGTTTTAACTGAAACATTCGGACCAGATGAAGTCTCTCAGGTTCAGGTTTGTATAATATTATAATTAAATAAATGAACCATGAATCTTTCCATATTTCCCCCATTACTGCCACCAAATCATAGGGGAAAAAAATCACATCCCTGACACATTAATGGACCTGAATTGTTAGTTTAAATTATCATGCATAAGTCTCTATTATTTCCGTATGTTTGTCAACAGTGTCGCAAATAGCTTACTGTGTTAAAAAAATAATTCAGAACTTATTTCATTAATAATTTAATTACAACTTAACCTAATCCCTTTGTTTTCGTCTTGTATTAAAAAAGCCCTTTGATCGCACACAGTGCCGCGCCACAGCCCAGACCTGATTATCACAAGTTAACCTAAGGTTATTAAAGTTGGCAGTGATAGCGAAACGTGCTTGGTTTTGGTGGTGGGGCAAATATGAAGGAAAGTGTTGCCTCATCCTGCAGCTGTGTTGTTCCGTTATCACAGATTTACTTGTTGCTGCGAAGCCTCTGTTGGACAAAAGACTCTCAAATAACAGGCTGGGGTTGAGACGGATCAGCTTGTTCCCAGAACGCATAAATAGCCTTGCTTTCCATTGTGGAACTTTAAATGTATAATACGGAGACAACAAAGAGTTTTGTTACACATGCGCTTCATCACATGTGGGAGACATTACAACTAATTTCACTGCTGGTCAACAGATTGACTGCGATTAAAACTTTTATGGGATGTCGAGCAGGGTTGAAGTTGAACTTTACAGCAGTTTAGGCAAGAGCCACAACCCTGAATAACGTATAACATGTTCTACATTTTAGATTTTTCTCAGAATAACCTTCCCTCCATCCTTTTAGGATGATTTTCAGAAAAATGACAAATTGCATATTTTAGGATGTAGGTGGCAGTGAAATCATTTTTTTTTACACTGACACTGTTTCATGAGTGTTGTCAGGTTTCCAGGGCTTTGTGCACAAAATTAAAATCAGAATAAAGGTGGGGGGTGGGGGGCACAATACAGAGAGCACATCAAGTGGAAGGATATGCCTGAGGACTTAAGTCTTAATTCATTGATATGTCATTTCCTCTTTAAACTAAAAAAGAAAAAGATATTTAACCCTGAAGTCCAGAACTGTTAACCCACAGCAGCTTTATTTAAATATATAGTCCTTTGCAAAAGTATAAATACCTCATGAACCTCTTCACCTTTTGTCTTAATTGCAACCACAGCCTTTAATGGGGTTTTATTGGGATTTTATGTAAAGTAATGCATAATAGGGAAATGAAAGTGAATGAAAGTGTGAAAAAAAAACATGATTCAACATTTTATAGAACCTGCACATCTGAAAACTGACATTTTCGCTCATTTGTCTCAAAGCTCAAGCTCATTCAACTTGGATGGGGAGCATCTGCAAACAGCAATATTTAGGTCATTCTCACTCATAAATATGCTTTGATATTAAACCATTACTAATAATGGTTTAACTAATTTAATGGTTTAATGGTTAACTGATTAAGTGACTTGCCGAGGCAACCTTTTTCACTGTGTTTTAATTAGGGCGTCAAAGCGGCTGAATTCAAATGCACAGCATACTTTACAGATTTTTATTTGAAAGAAATGTTGGAAACACTGTATTGAATTCCTTCTACTTCCCACATGTGCACTACTTTGTTAGTCTATCCCTTAAAATCCCAATAACATATGCCGAAGCTTGCGGTTCTAAAGTGACAAAATGTGGGAAAGTTAAAGGGGTGTGAATACTTTTTACAAGGCACTGTACTAGCTGCTCTGGCTTTGGATCAGACTAATACAGATAAGCTAAAAATAAACAAACAAAAAACTATATGCTTCCATCAGGTAAAACCATTAAAGTGTAAAATCACACATTATATACAGATGAAATGCAACTACTTTCAGCAAATTTTGGAATCTTTGGAAAACCAAAGGCCCAATTAGTGTTTAACTGTGACATCTAAACTGCAAACCAGGCAGAAAGATCTCGAAATGTTAATTTTTTTTTTTTGTGTGCAATTTATTAATGCTGTTATTTGATTTCTCTTATTTTTTTTATTATATTTGCATCATCACATTCCAATAAGTAACCATGTCATAAGTATTCTTTAAACAAACATTATGATTGGACTTATTTTCTGAGCTGGCTCCCAAACACCTGCAGATGCTGCGAATGCCTCGAGTCGGCCGTAGCATTTAGATTGGTAAAGTCAAGCATGTGTATTGAATTTAAAGCAAAAGTACAGAAACCTCCTAGCTCTTGTAATCCCAGAAAATCAAAACAATTGATTTTGTTTTATTTAATGAATCCATGTCAAATTTCAACTCACTTCTTTGGTTCCACGTGCAAAAATCTATATATTTTGTTGTCAAAAAAGTCACTGCAGCTTGCAGATTCAAATACAAGAGTAGTTTCCGAATAAGTCTATTTCATTGTCTACGCTTGAGTCTGCAGGTGATTAATGGTGGCACATGTTTTGTTGTACTGGCTCTTCATGCTGAGTAAGTAGTGTATGATTTATGGCCTTGTTTGTGTAAGTCTACTCCCCCACATCACTTTTCACCCAATGCCAGGTGGATAAAAACACCGACAATTTAAAGCTGTGTTAAATCATTCTCTAGGAATTAGAACCAAAAGCTCTGAAGCTTTATCACACTGATGTTAATGATTAGGAAAATAGAAAACCAAGTTTTAATGACTTGCCTTCCAGGAAGCTGGCAGGTAGATTCATGTCTCCTGCTTTCAAATGTAACACATTTTTTTTCTATAAACGTAACCGTGTGTCCGTCTTAGCTTTAATTCACTAAGCAGAAAAAAAAAACAAGGCACTTTTCTCCCACATTAATCCCTGTTTCTAATTTTCTGTCCTCTGCAGGGTGTGTTAAAACATTCCCATACATTAATTAAAACTATATATAATCTGTTGAAGCCGCTGCTATAGAGAAGTGATGCATATCATCTCATCCGTTAGGTCCTCCTCACATTTCACAGCCACATAGGGCTCCTCGTCGCTGTAGTCCCTCGGGTGCGTGTCAGCACACGGGTCTAAACTGGCGTTTCCTGTGCCAGCCGCGTTGCCGATTCCCATGCTCCCATTCAGCAGATTGCTGGCAGCGCTCTCCATCTCATCGATGGTCATCTCGCAGGCATCTGCGATCTCGTGTTTTGCAGCCGTCACAAACTTGGGGTCCCTGGCATATTTCCCAAGACCCTCTGAGATCAGCACCTGAGAGTAATGCAAATACAATAAAAATATTAAAAGACAAAATAAACACCAATCAGAATCCAAGGGGATGAATGTGTGCAAACAACCGTGGCAAATTGGAGCAGGAGAACTAATGAAATAGCTGCATTATTATTATTATTATTAGATTACTTAGGACAATGTTGATAATTTAATGAACAGAACACAAAAGCTGATAATACTGATAGTAACTCTACTTTAGGATATAGGATATATCAAGGTTGAAGTCTTGCCACGATTCTCAAATTGATATACATTTGAGAGTTTCCATGGCTCTTCTTACAAATGAATATGGTTCGATATAAAACATTTATTGATCACTCTGGCTTTATGTTTAGGGTTACTTCTCTGTTGGACAGTGGACCAGACTCGGGTTTCTAATAGATTGTCTTCCAGGACTGTCCTGGTCTTAAATCCATCCATCTTTCAACAACCGAGACCGGCTTCTCTGGTCCTGCTGAAGAAAAGCATCTTGACTGCATGTTGCTGACACCCCTGTGTATCACTATGGGGATGGTGTGTGTTTCAAGTCATCTTGAATCAGAATCAGAACTTCATTTATTGTCATTGTCACAAGTCCTCTAGTGACCTGCCCCAAAGCTAGACAATGTATTGAGCTACTGTTTAACTTACAGCTTCCACCAGACTGTTAGCGCTGCCTCTCTTCTGCAGGAAATGTGAGCAGCTTTCTGCGGGTAACTGCAGCCGTGACGCTGAGCGGCTGCTGCCGGGCAGACCATCCTGGCCATCGGTGTACCAAGAACTCCTCTTCACTGCCCCAGGGATGCTGCCCACACTGCTAGTACTGCGCCAGTCCACCTAAACATGCACACTACAAACTTTACCCTTTTTGAAAACTGCAAGACCACCACAGTGACAGTGTTTTTCTTTTAAGTCGTGCTTTGCCAAAAACAACTAATTACATTATTTGGGAAAGTCTCAATGTATGAATAAAGTTTGACCAGTTTTTATTACAGTTAAATATCTAACCCCACAGAGGGGAACTAACGTTTAGAAATTCTGAAACTCATGAGTTCACCTACTGTTTTTAAAGTGTTTAGATAATTTTAACATTTCGTTTCTAAAGCAATGCAAATTGTCGATCAACGTAGATGAGACCTGTATGAGCGGGGTGTAGCAGGGCGAGCAGTCACGGCTGATGGGGGAGGCAGGAGGTGTGGCCCATGAGCGTAGTGACCTTGTGGGAGAAAGACGCGGAATCCTGGTGGCATCCAGACCGGCTACTGCCATCACCTGAACGAGAGAAAGGAGACAGAACAGGGTTCTGTCAGGGCACCATTCACATTTCACTCATGTCCAACTCCCCTCACCATCAGCGTGTGTGTACCTGTTGCTGCATGAGGTGCAGTGGAAGAGCTGTGCATGATGGAGACGGAGGAGCCTCATCTATACTACTTCTGCGAAGACACTCAAAACTGAATGTTGGTGTGTTGCAGGCTGAGAGAAAACAAGAAGTGAAACTCATTCAAACTTGGGTTTTTGAACAAGTTTAACTTGATGCACAGTTAGAACCATCATATAACATTTTAAAGTTAAATATTAACTGCAGTTATCTATACAGTTAATATAAATGATTCTAATGTATTTTTTTAGGTATGTTGAGTCAAAAGTTACTATTTGCAGATATAACAAAAAATTCAATCACTTCATTTTGGAAGCCAAATGAAAGCAAAAGCAGCTGAACCTTGAGGGGATGGTAAAAACCATCTCCTGGGCGACCGACGGTCATCTTGGCATATAGGCTGTTTGTCATCGTCACAGTAACCTTCAGACTGACAGTCGTCCCTTAAATGGTCAAAAACTCCCCCTGAAGCGTCATGGAAGCCCGTCTTGGATAACCTTTGCAGTAAAAAGATGAAAAGTTGAATTTGATGTTATTAACTCTTCTGCTGAATCCAATTTTACCCTTTTGCCCAACTCTGCAGTCCTTCCAGTTGACTTGACATGTTTACATCACATAGTGCAGGTTTCCCATTTCATGTTGGAATGCAGGGTGAGGATGACATGTTGCTCTTTCAAAGACATATTTTGGAAACAAAAAAAACGTTATTCTGTGCTTAAAGTATTTTCTTAGTGAAATGGTTTTGCAGGCACAACAAACCTATCAACTTCCTTTATGTTTTCCAACATGTTTTGCCCAAAACACTTGTTGCGTAAAACTAGAAAACAATATATTTGACAATTCAACACTTTTTACTGTCACAACACTGTTGCTGTTTAGGCTGATGTAAATCAGTGCAAACACAACTGGGAAGAAATATAAAAAAAAGAAATACTGCATTTATTGTAACTGTTTCAGCAATAAAACCACTAAACCCTGTGATTCTAGTTTAAAGCATTCAGATGTTTTACACTTAGTATTATAGTACATTATCAAGCATAAATATAATGTGCAATGCCTTTTGTTGCAAGATTGATGACTACTTACATCTATGGGCATATAATGGTTGCCTGTGTTTACATTTGCTTACATTTGTATTTCCCCCTTACAGATTTCTGCATTTTCTTAAATGTTTCTGCATTTTCTTAAATGTTTTAATATCTAAAAGCAGGGAAATTATGTATCAACTACATTATTTGTTTCAATTTCACCTGCCCCACAAAATGCTGATCACTGCCTGACCTGTAGAATAAGGAAATCACCTAGATAGAACATGCCTGACAGCTTGAATGAGGCTAAAAGTTTAAAAAGCCACACATCATCATGTACCTGTCCCTGGTGAGCATGATGTCGTCTTCATGAAATTCCTCCCCACTGAAGTATTCCCCGGAGGCCCGCTCTTCATCGCTGTCCCCATCCCCTGGCTCCTCTCGTCGAATGGTCGGGTGAAGTACCCCGCCATTTTTTGACCTGTTAACAAAATCACAAAGATCCACAGACCTATTATAATTTGGTAATTATAGACATTTATTGTACACATATGGAAATATGTCATTTTATTTATGCTCTTGGAATCTTTTTTCTAGATGCAGGGCAATGATGTAAAACGTTATCACTATAAATCCAACTTGGACCAAAACAGTCACAATCAAAAGCCACATGCTGTGAAACTGTGTTTTAAAGTATATTTTAGTTCAGTGACTGCATAGGTTACATACCTAATATAGGCCTCGTAGTAACGTGTCCTGACCCACAGAGAGAAGCAGGAGGTGATTCAGTCAGAGAGTTTTATAAGCAGAGATGGATAGAACGTGGACATGAGAAAAAAATTTAAAGTTTAAAGTTTTTTCTGCAGATTGAAAAAATTTCATTCAAATTTTTTATGCAAAAGGTGTACAGAATCTTTGGTAGAAAATATGAAATATGAACAGAGAATAGTTGAAAGTATTAAACAGTCATTTGCATTACGTCTGAGGGATACAACTACTAATTAAGTAATGTAATTTTGTACAGAGCCGCAACTATAACAACTACAACAATTTGACCATTTAATGTGTATTGATTATATGAACAAAGGGATTTTGGTATGTGGCCAAAAAAACTAAACAAAACAAAAACACAGACAACAGGAATCTCTTTTCATCCAATGTACAGCCTTTGTTTTTGCATAATAAAAAAACAACTGGCATTTCAAGAAATATAATATTTCTATTTAACTGAAGAGTTTATGTCAAATGTGAGGTTACATTAGGTTGATTCAGAATGTAATCCACTTTAAAGTAGGATAAACTCTGTGCTCAGACTGGTAGAAAACATTAAAATAAACATGTTCAAAGATTATTTTCTGATAATAAATGAAATGATTGAGATTTCAAAGAAAACATGACAAAGCGTTTGTGCTTTAATCATTGCCTGTGTTGTAGAACATTGCATATCTTTAATCATTACTAACACAACAGCAGTACAGAGGGTCAAAGTTCATGTTACCAAAGTTTTTGAGCAATAATATGAAGATGTTAAATAATGATCAAAATATACCCATGTTTAGAAAGGGTTGATTTATAATTATTTGCAGTAATTGTCTAATTAAATATAAAATATAGCATCTTTCTCTAATGCAGTAAGCATGTGTACTGTACTGGAAAATATGCATTATCAGAGGTTTTACAGATGTTCAGAACCAGCATGAACTTCTTTAGCAATTAGGGCCACAGTGGCTCAACCACTGCAGACCTGGAACAGATCGGGTCATCTGTAGTTCTGTTAATGAAAGTCTTCTAGCTATCACAATTGACCCCTTGTCAAACACCCTTAATTATTTTTGCTTGCCTGTCTTTCCGGCATAAAACACATCAGCTTGGAGGACAACATGTCTGCTTCCTGCCTAACATACCCCACCCCCACTAAGAGATGCCCTGATGATCTATGGTATTCACTTTAAATAAGGAAATGGTCATAATGTTATGCCTGTTTGATGTATGTGATGGGAACACCGCACCATTTAATCATCAAGCAAAAAAATAAACTTGCTTTTCTCATGCTGCATTTTTCTTTCAGCCAGTCGGTGTGTTTTTTAGCCCATGTCACTTCTTCCAACAGTCGGGGGGCTTGTGGGGGCTTCTTGCTGATAGCTTGGCTTCACAAAGGCATTTCCTAATCGTTACAGTCCTGTTACAGGTAACGTCTAAACAGCAAAGCAGGTCATTTACTGAGTCTCTTCAATATCTTTTGTTTCTAGTTTTCTGTTTTCTTCCATGTTTTTCTGTTTGTGGTTTCCATTCTTTCCATTTTTTTTTTATTTATGCTATTTGTTCCAATCAAATTTTTGTTTAACTATGCTGTTTGTTTGATAAATGTTTGGAATATGGTAAATGAACTGAACTTAAATAGCGCTGTTCCAGTCATACCGACCACTCAAAGCACTACACTAGAGCCACATTCATCCAGTCGCACTTGCAAATACGCACACATTCAAACCCTGATATACAGATCGGTAGGCAACTTGACATTAAGTGCCTTGCCCAGGGGCACATCAATATGAGGCTGGAGGAAGCTGGAATCCAACCCACAACCCATGTTTCTAAGATCCTGAGAGAAGAATGCACTACAACTGGTGTCCTTGTACTCAATAGAAGTGTTGGTCTTTGGACCGGTCTTGAGACATCATTTTGAGAGACTTATTCTTCACTTGGTCTCTGACTTGCTGTACTCTGGTTTTTCTTAAGACCGATAACTAACCTCGTGGAGTGTGACTTCCATGGCTTGTTGTGCAATCCCCTGCTGTAAGTTGTTGATGATTTATTCGTTGCTGAAGACGGGCGACATCTCTGTAATAAACACGTCTGCTGCCTCCCAGAGGTCACAGAGAGAAGCAAGGGCACGTTGGCATTGTTGAGGTTGGCATTGGAGGGTATTGGGGTCTGAGGAGAGGTGGAGTTACATTGAGGGTAATCATACAGATGAGGGGAATGATGATGATTATAGTGGATGGGTGAGGAGTTCATCTCTGTCTCTCCTTTCTTGTCGCTGTTGCTGGCTCTTGAACAAATTTCAGTGGGCACGAGAGAGGGAGTGCAGTGGATGGGTAGGATCTGTAGGGGGCGCTGTGTGACGGTAGTGGGTTGTGTTTGATCCATGCCAACGTGGTTAACGTGATTTCCAAAAAGGCCACCATTGCGCTTTGAGTAACAGACAACAACAGACAACAAAAAACAAAAAAAAAGCCAAAAACAGATTACTTGATTGGAAATGGATTAATTTGCCTTTTCTATGTAAATTTTTTTTAAACAGCCATCTCAAACTTTACAATCAGACAGAGCAGAGTATGTCAAACATTAAAACGCACAATAGGATATTTTACCCGAAAGATCTCTTCTTCTTCCTCTCCAGTTTCTACAAGCCCCTCCTCCTGAAGGTCACATGATATGGCTCTGCAAATTTCTGGTCCAATGTCATGCAGCGTGCGCAGGCCAGCCTGCAAAGTAAGTACAAACCTAAAAACACTGATGAGTATTATGCATGTGGGGACTAAAATGTTTTTTTTTTGGCTTTACATAAAATGTAGATGATTAGGATTAAGATAAGGTGCCAAAGAAATTCCTCTTAATGATAACAAAACAAAGAAAGAAAGTGGACCCAGAATATAAAAAGGGACTATATTTTTATCAAAATGTTTTAATAATTTAAAACTAATCAGAGGGATGCTTTTCCACAGTACAACGATGTAAAATGATTCAATTGAAGTTTTTTTTGTCCAAGTGCTCATCCAAGGTATTCTAGCTCGGTAGTTTTCAATCCTGATCCTCAAGGTCCAGTGTCCATCCCGTTTGACATGTGTATCTGCTTCAGCACACCTGATTCAGCTGGCCTAGCAACAATTTTTGCTGCTAAAATATGTTTAGGCACTCTGAGAGTGCCATTAGGCAGATATGAAATCCAGACGGCTTATGGATTTTCCCCTTTTCAAGACAAAGATACTACAAACTGCTGGGTTTACTTAGATAAAAAAAAAAAAAAAAAAAACTATTTTAACCAATTTAAATAACAGACTGAAATTAACTGCATTGTTCGATAACTAGGATCAGTTGGAACGTATGTACTGGGCTTGGAATCTGTATGATTCAATTGAACTGACACTAGTGCCTTGAGACAACATGTGTTGTGAATTGGTGCTATATAAATGAACTGAACTGAAAAGATACCATAAAAAGTTATGCATTGAAATTCACATGTAGTTCTTTCAACCCTGGATTTGTTAGCCATTCCAGATTAGCAACTGCAATTAGTTGAGCTAGGCTCAGGGGGTTCTGCTGCTACAAGAATAACCTTGAACAAGAAGACCATAGATGGGTCTGTAGATGCTTTGAGATTTTTTATTAGAGCTGCATAAAATACTACAACACAGGAGGTTGTTATTAGGACAGTTTAGGGTGGTGTTTCTCGACCCTGGTTCTCGGGGCCTACAGTCCTTAATGTTTTAGATGTCTCAGCTCCAGCACCTGAATCAAACATGTGCTTCACCTCCTCAGGCATCAGGTGCTGCAGAAGCCTGTTAATTACCTATTATTGAAGTCAGATGTGTGGCTGCAGGAAAACGGCTAAAACATGCATGACAGTGTGCTCTGAGGACCAGGGTTGAGAAACCCCGGTTTAGGAAACACTGAGAGATTCATCCAAATGGACATTAGATTTGGATCCAACTGATCATCTATGGTGACAAAACATGAATATTTTTTTTGTGTTTTTGGAGCGCGCTAGCTGTGAAAAAGGCATACTGCTTCGCTTACTCGTACACAAAGGAATCGTTTGCTCCTCCCAATTCTCTCAATTTGATCTAATATAACTTCTCAGTTATATTGATTGTAAAACACGGTAAACACTTTTCTGCTGTTGAACCCATCATGTTTCACATGGTTTTTCACTGTGTTTAAAGGTTGCCAGCTTAGCATTACCTCCAGCACTAACATGTTTCATTCAGTCCCCATATGCAGAAAATTAGAGATACATTAGAGTTTTTACTCGCCTGTAAAGCCAAGGTGGTGTTTTCCCAGGACCTTCTTCCCACGAGACCTTGCTCTTTGCGCCTTTTGAACTTTCTGAAGTAGTCCTGTATCAGGAAGGTGGCATAGAACTTCCCCACTGTTACCTCGTCATCTAAGTGAACAGACCAAACACACCAAAAGCCTCCCACATCAGGACCCAACCACCTCAGCACCAATATTCTGCTGTAAACTGAGTTGATACCAAACACACAGCGCTAAAAATGTACTTGAGTCTGCATAAGAGACAGAGAGACTTCAGCAGATACCAGGAAGGCTCAACATGTTTAGCAAAGGACTGTCTCTTTTTGAGCTGACAATCTCAGAGTTAAAGTGAGGGTTCAGATATACTAAGGAAAACACACAGAGACTAATGTTTACAGTTACTAATGCTAACTAAGCACCAATTAAAATTTTTAATAACATCTTAAAATCCCAAATCAGTAAACATTTTGTGTTTACAGTGTGTTTAGCACAGTGTGATATTGGGGCTGCTGGTAATAAAATTAAATAATGACTGTTCATCATGATGTTGTTAATTGTAGTTCCCACAAACAAATCAGGAACAACTAAACTATCGGTAGGCCAGCGCTTTACAAAAAACAGATTTTACTAACAGATGTGTACTCGATTCCAATAATTGAATTATATGACTTCATCCATTTTGTTTTTTCTTCAAACTGAATATGTTTGCAGCCCAAAACATCAAATCCTAATCTTTCGTTATCCCAACCTTTCTTAGCATTCTAAGAAAGGTTGGGATGACAAAAGATTAGGATACAATTCACACATGAATTGTGTGAGTTTATAAGAAAAAAAATAATGAGGTAGACAAAACATGAAATGTGTTTCATTTAAACTGTCTGAAATGAAGGTTATTTCTAGTTTATTTTGGTGGTATCATATTTTGACTTTTACGTTTTTCATACTCCTACAACTTTTTCAAACGTTTAAGTACATTTGGGGTTGTATAAAAATGCCACAATCTATTTACAAAATACTACACTTCTTTTTTGGTATACAAAACACTAAAAGTGGAGGAGAAACTAATCTTGATGGACCATTTCAGTGTTAACCAAGATGCACAGATTTCATTGTGTTTCTACACAGGAAGATCCAAATGTTTGCTACAGCATTTTAAAACTGTGTTCGTGGTTCGTGTCATAAAAAACATAACTTTTTCATCATTTCAGAGACAGACAAGCAGATGTTTCCTTCATCTCTTGGAGCAACATGATCTGCAGCAGCAAGTGAATGCAACCAAACGGCAGAAGCACAGGAAGTTCAGTCTTCACCATCTATCACAAGGGTTTACAGGATGAACGCAGGACGTTCACCCTGAGGGAAGCTGTGACTACAAACTCGCTCTATCTGCCATGCAGGGAGGCTCATTAGATATGGGTCTAATTTTCTCAGATAAGCTGGTGTTAAAGCAGACTGGGGAGCAGAGCGAAGAACAAAAGGCAGCTGAATCATGGTGTGTAGCAGGCTTCATTTTCAGTGATGTTACCACCTTTCTTTGACCCCCTTATTGTCATAGTGGGGCCAAGTAAAGGTGACTCATGCCGCTGGACGCTTTAGGATGAAAGTGTTGGTTACTTGAATAGTTTTACAAAGAAAGCGTCACTACATCACCCGAAACAGCCAGAGAGACACTTCAACAGGCTCTGCTCAGGAAGAGAATTAATAACTATATCAGAAAATAGTTTGAGTCCTGTATTTTTAATTTATATTTAGAAGTATCTTACCTTTAGTAAACTACATAAAACATCTGCTAGATATTTATAATATCAGTATTCCAATGACATATTTATGTGTAATTTATGCTTTTAAGTCGGTCATTAGACTACTTTAACTGTGATTTAAACTAAAAGACAGCTATAGTTTCCTTAACACTTCATTAATCCACAATGAGAAGAACACATAAGCAACCCTTTCTTGACAGAGCCTATTGAAGTTTTTAAAAAGAGGTATCATCAGTTTCATGCCCCCACACTAAAGCAGAACTACTCCAGAGAGCTCAGGACGGCAGAAAGAGAAGAAAAACAATGCCAGCGACTGAAAGCAGAGGAAGCTGTGGAAGACAGAAACTCGGCAAAATAAAAGCAAAAGCAAAAAAAGAAAAGAGAGAAGGGTTAACAGATTAAAGCACACAAAAACATGCCACACAACTGATTTCTGTGAAGCAAAGGAAGCGTGGATGCTACAAAAACTACTCAGACACAACTAAAGGATGTCACATTTGTGCAGACTGACAAACATGGAAAGGTTCCAGCCACAGCAGGTAGATAAAGCTATCAGTTAAAGGAATAACCTACAGTTCAGAACTTTATATACACTCACCTTCAACAATAAATATGATATACTAATTTGGGGCTTTTAATAAGTCAAATTAACCCTTCTTTCTGGGTAGAAAGATCATACAACAAGCAACTTTAGCAAATTTCCCATGCAACCCTGCACAGAGTAAGATGGTATAGAAGACGGATGGTTAGATGCATTTTCTATAATCCAGAAAGAGTCACAATTTCACATAAAGGTTCAAATATACACTATACATAGATCCCTGCTAATTTTTGGATGAGTGTCATACAGCAAACTGCAGAGAAACCTCATGCTTTGTTTGATTGGTTGAATGGTTCATTTTCTGAAGCAGAAGCTACTTTTAGGCATAATCCAAACATTTCAGCATATTTGACATCAAGGCTTTCCAGTAAGCCTGCTTTATTCATCCCAAAAGCCCTTCCGATGTGTGTTTGGGATCATTATTCTGTTAGAACACCCAGTCATGACTGAGGTCAGAGCTAACTAGCTTTTGATTTGAGGCAAAGTCCAAAAATTTGGAGGCAGTCTTGCTTTATCACTATTTCTCCCACTTTATGTAATGTACCAGTACCATTGGCGGTGAAACAGAGCCACTACCACAGTGGTGTTCTCAGGTTTGAAAGTTCCCCTTGACTCTTCCAAACTTACTTCCCATAATTGTGGTCAAATAGACCACTTATTGTCTCACCTGATCTGATAATAAAACTTTTCTCCAGATGACATTTGATTTGTTCATGACGACATCTGCAAAATCTCTGTTGAGCTTAAATTTGGTGAAGCAGCTTCTCTCTTGGTTGACACCCTCTCAGTCTGCAGTGACATTTGGCATCTAGTTGTAAGATCTGTCGGGTTATGACTGGCTTGATCCTTGTTGCTTCTTGAGTTGTTCCTGAGCATCCAGGCAATTCTTCATATGAAGGTGACAGTTTGGGTAGGATGGTTGAAACTTTGACATTTGGATGTTCTAACAGGATAATGATTCCAAACACAAATCAAAGCTGGCATTGGAAGATGCCTATTAAGCTTGCTGAATGCCCTTCCTGGACCTCAACTCTATTTAAAAGTTATGGACTATGTTTAAAAGCTGGGTCTGTGGCAAGAAACCAATCGATCTAAACTAACTTGCCCAATTCTGATAAGATGAGTGGTCAAATAACCTGTCAGAAGCTTGTTGATAACTGTAAAAAGTGATTGATTTCTCTGCAATTCGCTAAGGGGCATTTAGCCAAATATTAGTGAAGGTGTATGTTGTATGTTCCAACCTGGAAAAGAGAGGCTTTGAAATCCTTAAAAAGCCCAAACTAATTAATTAATTAATGTAATAGCATCCATGCCCACAATGAGAGTATGTAAACCTTTGATTAACACTGTACACTTCGATTGACACATTGTACATTCTTCAGTTCTGCTTTAATTTGTTATAAAAATGTGATTTTGATTAATAAAAGCTCCCAATCATCAACATGTCATCTCAACAACATAATGCTGTTAATATAATTAAATCATTAGCAGATTTTACTACTGATGTCTCCATAATAATGTAATGGCTGTATTCAGTAGGATTCAATTGAAATTATTTAATGTTTTGCTTCTGGATTTAGTTGGAGGTGTAACAGCTAAAGGAAAACTGCTAACCTTTAATCTCTTTCACGAAATCTTGCCCAGAATTTGATATTTGAGTTTAATTAGGAACTTAGTTACTGTAACAATCATGTTTGCTTTTAACAGATATTCAGCTGTCTGTTATTCGGCCTAACTGGCCCCAGCATTTATTCTGTTTCCTTTAATAATATTGTGACATTTTTTTTTTCCTGCCTTGAGCGACTGTTAATTTTATTTCTGACAAAAGCTGTATCCATTTAAATCCCTTTTCAGGCCAAATTTCACCTATTTAACTGAGAAAAAGATGCATATTTTTAAATCTGAGGCTCAGCAAGTGTTTTCCTGAGTGTAATGACCACCGACCGCCTGCAGGAGGCACTACTTGATCCAACAACTTCATGCTGGTCCTCTTCCAGATCTTCTTGATTACAGCTCTCAGCTCCTCATTGGCTTGCTCCAAATTACCTTCGAAAATAGTAAAAGTGTTATCGTTGTTATAAATGAGTGACATTTATTCAGGTAAAAATACTTTCTGATGACTACTTCAGTGTATGTGGAAGTGTATTGCTCAAACTATTATTCTCTCATTGGCTCGCTAAAACACAACTAAAACTGCTCCAACCGTCACTGACTATATGCTGTTGAATTGGATCAAATTAAACTACCTCTGGTTGCTAAACATTGAACATGCATCTTTCTCAATGAACTGGAGCTCCTGAAACCCAACCTAAGAGTTTTGAGATTTGTTGCTGTTGTTTTTCTCAGGGGAACCTAAACTTCAACAATTAACAAGTTTAATTAAGTTAAGTTTTTTTTTAATCCCACTGTTTGGGTTTGAAATGAATGAATTATTTATAAAGCAATTTTAAAAGGCACAAAGTGCTATGAAAGATAAAATATAACCATCACAGAAATCACAGAACGTGAAAAAGAAAGCTTTTCACTGAACAAATAAGTGTGTGTATCAACCAAATACAAATACCACACTCTTAGTGCAACAGAGACCTGTGCTGCATGTCTTCCCCCTCTCTTTACCCCATTTCCTGTCTGCCTACTTTCAAGAAAATGACAAAATAAAGGCCAATGGTGCTAAAAAAAAATAATTATTGTACTCAGAGTTTAGCAATGTTCCTTAACTGAAAGAAGAAGGTAAGACAGATTTTACATTCGAATTCAGAGTTAAAACTGAATAAAAAGTAACTCCCAGGCTACGTCCAATGTACTTGGCGAATGCACAAAAGAAACTATTTGCTTAACTAACAAAATATATTCAGGTGGAGGCAATTATTGTTTGGGATTTACTAAAATTTGATTCATCCAGCTAATCATCTGGAATGAATGAATCTGGTGCTAAATCAAGATCTTATCAACTGGTGTTAAACACACATAGAAGGTTCAGCGTCTACATAAAAATGGTCATTAAAAGACTGAATTATACCTGGGAAGAATACATGAAATATATGAATGTATAAAATGAAGATAACAATTGGCCAAATATTAAACCTTGTGGAACACCACAGGTTAAAGATGTTTTCACCGAAGATTACGCTTTTACTTTGTGAGATTTTGGGGGATAAGACTGTATGCCCACAGGCAACAGTACTACATTAACCCTCTATTTTCTGCTTCCTCTTCTTTATATTTTTATTAAATAAAATTTACCCACACACAGATATCAATTGCAAAAACCTACCCAGCAATGCAGCAACAATCAGTGAGGAAATAAAAAAAATCCTTTTGCAGATTCCTGATAACCTGAGCTGCAGACTCACCCTCAGTCTTGATCTTGAGAGCAGTGCGGACTAAGGCAAACAAGGTAGCATTAAACATTACAGTCCCATCACTGTTGAGGGGCATGTTCATGGCCACCAGTCGCTGCAACAGAATTCAAACGTCAGATTAACATAGAGGCATGCATGTGAAAGGAGGAATTGTTTTTTTCTGCACTGATGAGATTGTGAATTGTGGAAACCCACCTTACAGGCAACTCTGTGAGGGCAGAGCTTGCCAAAGCCCAACGGAGGCTGGATCCTCCTCAACAGAGTGACCACATCAAGATGCTTTATTCTGCCCCTAAAAATATGACATGTTGAAATGAAAGGCTTTACACTCGGAAGCAATAGTTTTTATTATAACAGGTTTTGAGTATTATCAAAATAGCTGTTTGTGTGTTTTGGAAAAGAAGTAAATATCACTCAAAAATAGATTTTTTTTTGCCCTTACTTGGCTTCAGGATCATATTCAGACCATATCCTTTTAAACTCATCAAGGTGGTGAGGGCCCAGAATGGACCAATCCCGAGTCAGGTAATCAAAGTTATCCATAATGACAGCAACAAACAGGTTGATAATCTGAAACAAAAAACATGCAACATTTTTGCATCATTTAATTAATTGCTTTACTATGAAATCTGGCTGGCTAATAAGTCTGTGGAAGAAACATGATGGGCACTGGAAACAGTGAATTGTCTTGAGGAGTACCAGGAAAGCGCAGAGCATGTAGAAGCTGATGAAGTAGATTATAGCAAAGTTGCCGCCACAGGTTCTCTCCTCTCCTGGGCTGTAGTCTGACTCTGAGTCGCACAGCTTCCCTGGCAGACAGGCCAGCATGATCTCCTGCCACGCCTCCCCCGTGGCACACCTGACATCAAATAAGAAAAAGGACTTACACAGCTGCTAAACTATTTTATTTAGCATTTATAATAATTGTATCTGTGCCAACCAAAGTTACAAAATGTGCAAACCTGAAAAGCATCAGGACAGCTTGAGGAAAGGTTTGGAAATTGTTGTTGCGGTTGATTTGGCTTCCGTCCACCATTGCTATTTTTCCAAACACCTAAAAGCAGAGACTGCAAGTAAGATTTTAAAGCTACAGGAACAAAAATTCACCAACAAACAGGGTGCTTGGAACACACAAGCCATGCAGAGAATCAGAAGGTTTTAGCAAACATCTATCTACATGTCAGGCAATATTACCTGCATCCCGATTACAGCATAGATGAAGAACAGCATGGCTATCAGTAGGGCAACGTAGGGAAGAGCCTGAGAGGGAATGAAAATGAAAAGTATTCCTGAATCTCTTTTCTCCAGTTTTTTTTTTAAATTAAACAGAGCAAAGTTAATACGGTTAAATTAAAACATAAAACAGATAAAATTATAATCTAATGATGAGTTTAGAGACACAAATTGCTGAGGTATTTCCTGAGGCTGGACATAAAAGTAACTGCTAACTTGAATCCAGTCTCAAGGCATTTGGTGAAATTGTCATAAAAACACTAATCTAGAAAAAAGTCCACATTCAAAGAGTATTACATTTTCTGAAGAGCTAAACATGGCTGCCAGTCTGAGGAGCCAGCGACCAGCAGTACGGTAACTCAAAAGTCCAATCTTTTTCCGATCACTCAACACAATACTAGATACAGCCAGGTGGCAGTAACTCCAACACTCTTCAGTGTGGATGCTGATGCTGAGAGAAGATTGGAAGTTAGCTATTTTCAATAACAGTGAGGTGTTTAAAAATGAAGTCAGATGTTGATTTAAGAAGCAATTTTAAGGAAGCTGAATTTTCTATAACGTGCAGAGACATGTCTAAGTTGCAGGCGCTGAGAGAGCAATAACAAATTACTAGAAAGTTGTTCTGTTCTTCATAACTTGAGCTCTTAACCTCTGTCTGTAATGGAACATACAGAATATGGAAATACTGGCAGCCTTTTAGAAATCTCAGAGTAAATGTAAGGGTCTATATTCTCTAGACCATACACAGATAATAGACCGCTGTTTTAGAAATATATGTAAACAAAATCGCCATTTGAGAACTGCTTTTTGTATTTGCTCACATTATCTGTGGTGTGAAATTTGTTTAATGATGTGAAACATTTTAGAATGACAAAAGAGCACCACCAGAAGAAAGATCGTGTGTTTTTCTAATGTGTTTTTACCTGGAAAGACTTGATGAAGGTCCATAGCAGAGTCCTGATTCCTTCCCCTCTGCTCAGGAGTTTGACCAGTCGCATCACCCTGAACAAGCGGAAGAAGGTGATGGAGATGCGAGCGCTGTCCTCTGTATTCTGGATGCGAAGAATAACCAAGATACAAATAAACAAACAATACAATGAGTATTTGGGCCTTAGCGTTACTCTTTCATTCATGCAGTCAGTAATGCATGCATCCATTCAATACCCATAAATTAAATTAAATTAGCTGAAAACCAACATAGAGGTGGATCCAAATCCTATTAAAAAATTACAGTCTTACTTTATGGCAATAACCAATCTGCATGCAGTCTTACTGAGAATTACACCCTATGGCATTAATAGACCTGAATCCCTTACATACAGAATACATACAACTTCTGATGACTGATTCTAAAACAGGCAGAATGCTCCACAAAACAGGCTAAATAAACCCTATCAAAAGAACTAGATAAAAACACGAATATGGAGCTTAGCCTGAATAAGCAGATAACTGTGTCAAACATAAACAGAAATGGTTGGCAATCTTACTTTAAAGACTACATTCAAACATTTGCGTTGCATAACAAAAACCACCTGAGTGTTATCCAATGTGCCATGCCATGCACCCAGACAAGATGAAAAACAGGGCCAAACTGAGACTTATACCAAAATGCAACAGATAAGAGAGACCCAAAACAAGACTCTGACAAATACCGACAGTTCAAACACAAACCTGTAAACTTTCTTAAATATTTACAACAAATTCTGGTACGAAAACAAAAAGCATCCTATTGATTTAGCCAATCTATCGACAAAAGTGTCACAACAGCACGATGTAGATGCTTTTGCTTTCAGATGATAACAGAGGGATGAGGTTCTTGAGTAAAAGAGGTGGGGCTTGTTCTTACCCCTGGATCCTCTATCACCTTGACAACAGGAATGGCTGCCGACTTGAAACCAGAAGTCTAACGTTAATCCGAGTTGCAGCTGCACAGCTTTAAACCATTCTTAACATTTTCACGCTACCTTTGTGTTTTACATCATTCGTTTACATACATTACAGAAAACTTTTACAATTTACCTGAAATAACTTCTTCAGTAATGTAGAGTTTCTCATGCAATAACTTTACCACATCAGGAGTAACATCAAATACTTAACAGCGCCATGTAAAAGTATTCATTCCCCTTGAACTTTTTCACATATTGTCATTATATGCTTAAGTGTGTTACATTGGAATTTTAGACAAACGCAAAGTATAACTATGAATTAAAAAATACATTGTTTTTTTGTTTTTGTTTGTTTTTTAACAAATTATTAATGGAGCAGTAACCTAAGGAAAGCCATTTTTGAAGAAAACCCTTCTGCAGTTTACAACAGTCCATGTAGGGGACACGACAAGAGTGTGGAAGAAGATGCTCTGGTCAGATGAAACTAAAATTAATCTTTTTGTCACTATGTGTGCCAGAAAACTAAGACTGTACCAAGAATTCACCATTCCCATGATGAGGCGTGGTGGTGGCTGCATCGTGATGGGGGGATGTTTCTCTTCCTTATGGACATGGAGGCTGGTCATAGTTGGTAAAAAAGATAGATAGAGCTAGATACAGGGCAAGCCTGGAAAAATAACCTGTTAAAGGCTGTAAAGCACTTGAGACTGGGCTTGCTTGCGAATAGGAAAAAAAAACCTAAATATACAACCAGAGCTGCAATGGAATAGAATGGCAGTTGCAGCGAAGGATGGTTCTGCAAAGTACTGACTCAGTGGGCTGACCACATGTCCACACAACGCTTTTTCAGATTTTTATTCCTAATACAATTTGAAAACCATGCAATATTTTCCTTCTAATTCACAAATATACCCTACTTTCTATTGGTTTATTATGTAAAAGACATTTAAAATAGACTGAAGTTTGAGGTTGTAATGTGACAAATGGTGAAAAAGTTCATGGGGTGTGAATTCTTTAGCAAGGCAGTGGATAAGACACATGCATATCAAAATCTGTCAGTGAAAACAACTGGTAGAATAAAAATGTCAGTGAGTCTTAACCGAGACCTTAATTACATCCTTACTTTTGATCATTAACTAACCATGCTGTATCTATCGTAAAATGCAGGCATGCTCTCATGAAACTTTCACTTGGTGCTGAGATATCTTCTAACATTTCTTTCTGGAGAATTTATCCTGTGTTGCTTTTTACACTAAAGATTGGCTGCTGACGGTTTACATTGTGTTACTTCAAGCATTTACTCAGGACAAACCAACATTTAGTCATGAACAAGCCGAAAGCATGAAACCAGGGTTAACATGAGTCACAAACAAGGACATGGAGCGAGCTTGCAGAAGCAGTGCTGAAGATTATAGCTTTGTGAAGAGAATGCAAACAGGAATCCTGATCACATGTAATACAGTTTAGCTCAGCTGCATTCAAAGACAACTGTTTAAAAGAAGACTTGGACAGTAAACAACATGGACAGCTGTGCCAACCCCTTATCACCTCTGTTTTTAAAATGAACTGAAGTGCATATCTATAAGAATGTTTTCAACATCTGTTGCTACTTTTAGGAAAATCCAATCAAAAACAAGAAAATTATGCTCTTGAATGCAAATCTGACGCTAAAGCAAGACGCTCCTGCTGGGAACGACACAGAGAAGACGTGTGAGAAATGGTTACTTACATTGATCTCAGTGATGGCAATGTCAACCACGCTACCCACAACAATTAAGGCATCAAACGTGTTCCATGCATCAGCAAAATAGTTCTGCAAGCACAGGCAACAGAGACACAGAGAAGAGGATAGAGAGAGACAAAAAGCAAGTAGGAAGAAAAGGTAAGAAAGAAAAACAGTTGGACAGATAGAAAGTACATCAACAAGTTGAGCTTTGATAAAACAGGAGGATGAAAGTCAGAGCCCTCCTGCCGGAGTTTGTGGAAACACAGGCGTTTTCACTTTATAGCCTGTCAATTATTTTCAGCAATTCTTAATATTCCAATAAGAAATTATATACAGTAAGCACAACATGGTTTAATTTAGCCTCATGATCTTACAGCAAATTCAAAATTAGCCAGCAGATATTTGGTAATTAATGTCCCTTAAATAATGCAATATTTGCATTTGCACATTTGCAATGTTTTATTAACAAAACAAAGCTTGTAAGCTTAAATCTGTAAATTGTTGCTTTATTTGAACCTTTAGTCTGCAGATGGAATGGATAAAATACCTTTTGCTTTTCATGTCACATTTCATGTGTTTGGAGATTTAGAAAACTAATTGGTGTAGATTTGCAAAAGCATATGTTCCCATTTTTGCTTTATAAGATTCCTTCGTTGTCAATTTTTTGTTCTATTGTGGCCCCACTTAAATATTTCCGATTAGCAAGCCATCTTTATACCACAAAGAGATAAGCTGAGTAAAAGACAGTTTTCATGTGATGATTTAGTTTATTAAGATAAAATAAGCAATCCTGCCCAATCCTGGCCCTATTTGGAAATATGATTGCCTCCCTTCTATGATTTTCAGCTAAAGGGGACCCATTATGCAAAATTCACCTTTTTGATCATTGTTATACCTCCATTTGGGGTTCTGATGCTTCCACAAACAGTCAAAACGCAAAAAATACATTCAGCAGTTTTTTGGCTCTAAATTATTGTTTTAGGATTTCAAAAGCTGTTTAATTGTGAGGTTGTGGTGTACACTTACTTTGAGGTTTCACACCAGAAAGTGGCCTTTATTGTGAAGGTGAGGAGGAGCGGAAATAACACATGTGAGGAAGGAGGAGAAACTAAAGGGTTGTTAAGTTCACCAGACTTTTTTGTGTAGAGAGCTGGAAGTTGAGTTGAATAAAGAGAGACTCTTGTCACCTTTCGTCTCTTCATTGTCGACTTCAACAAGGTCATAGTTACACTGCATCTAGCAACGTTTCATGAGTCCTGCCCCTCACCAGCAACTGAAGCGGAGTTCCACCCACTTGATTTTTAGTAGAAGATCACATCTCACGTTTTACAATGATTACACGCGTTTTACAATGATTACCCTGAAAGGCAGATGTTCTGTTGTTGGCTGCAAAGACCCACATGTGTCCATGGACATTCTCCTGCTGTCAGATAACAGAGATTCGTGACCTCATTTTAGTTTTGAGGGCAATATTCCAGTCAAATTGCTGGAGACGGTACTAGTTTGCGCAAATCACTTCACCACGGACTGCTTTGAGAACTCACATCGGTACACGTCAAGATTTGCAGAAAGACTTAGACTGAAGACAAATTAAGTCCCTACTGTTCAGGGCAAATCTGCAGATGACAGAAATGTAAGTACTTATTGTTGTGCCCTTTAAGTTTTGGTTTCATTTTCACGTGTACGAAGTGCTGGTTGGGGGCGTGGCCAGATACAGCTAAATTGCTTAAAAGTGACAGAGCCCTAAAACAGCTCATTCTGAATGGAGCTCAAAAAAAGGGAAACTGAGGAGGTGAAATCTCATTATCTGAGAATGATTTTGCGTGAAAAATGTAATTAACATGTTTTGTATAGCCCATAGACCTATCCCCAATGTTTAAAAGGAAGTATAATAGGTCACTTTTAACAGTGATTAACTACATATTTTGGGTTCAGTTAGGAAAGTCTGATAAGCATTACAAATTCATTTCTAAGCCTTTGGGACTTCAGCAGCTAACAGTGGGAGCCATTAACCACAAGCAGAGAAAACATGCAACAGTGGTAAACTTTCCCAAGAGTGGCCGATCTACCAAATTAACCTTAAGAACGCATCAACGGCTCTTCCAGGAGGTAATTAAACCCAGAACAACAGATGTGACAAAAGTTGAACTTTGGTGTTAATCTTTTTACATCTTCCAAAAACCAACACAGCATTTCAGAAAAAGAACACTATTCCGACAGTCAACTCTGGGGGTGGTAATATGATAGTCTGGGGCTGCCTTGCTTCTTCAGGACCTGGACAACTTGCTGTAATACATGAAAATAGGAATTCTTCTCACTATAGAAAACCCTGAAGGAGAATGGCTGGTCAGCACCTGACCTTGAGCTCAAGGGTGCTTGGGTTATGCAGCAACATTCTTTTACACTAATAACACCAACATTCCAGCTCTGAGTGGCTGAAATAGTTTTGTAGTGGCCTAGTCAAGGTGTGGACATTAAAATTTGTTTGATGATCTAAAAGATTTAATTGTGACAAAAAATGCAAACAGAGAAGAAAGTTGTAGGGGAGCAAATACGTTTTCACTTTACAATATGTAACCTTTATTCCATGTGTCTTGGGATGAAGAGTGAAACATTTACAATGTTCTGCTGTGAAATGTTTTTTTCCCATGATGTCACAACCTCACTTATTTGTTCCTTAAATATTGTCTGAGCATCGGGCTGAATGTTCAATGCTTTTAGCACAGTCCACTAGTGACCCTAAGTGCTTAAATAGTTATTAGCTGAAAGTTTCAGATGATATGAGCATGTCCACCGCCATCTTAGGCACTCCAAGCATTCATAATGCAGAGGTGAGATAGCACTTGCATAAACTCCACAGCAAATGCATTTATTTGGATTATCTATGGAGTCCCCAAGCTGTGATGCTCATGAGAAGCCAAACAATATAGGTGGCAGTGTGGCCTAACTGGAGATGAGATGCGCAGAATGGCAATGTTGGAGCACTGCTTACTTTAAACGGCGTGTCTTTGTACACCAGGGCAGATGTACAACATGGTGACAAGGACATTAAATATAGGTTCAAACAAATTTTCAGAGATAAGTTTGTGTTGCATTTTAGAACATTTCAAAACTTTTTTTTAGAAAGATTGATACATTTGCTTTTTACAACAATCAACCTAATCAGTCTTCTTAATTGTCTGCAGATATCTGCATATTTATGTGCTGTTAAAGATTTTGTCCTATCAGAAAGCCTTTATGTTTACAGACTGGCCCACACAAAGATAGGACAGGAAGGAAAGGAAAGGAAAAAGGAAAGACGCCAAGGAAGGATTAAAAGGAGAAGAGCAGTAACGTCTGGAGGAGTAGGAAGAGGGACTGACAGAGCTGTACATTCTGACGTCTTTCTACCTGGCTGAGTATGATGTCGACTACACTGCCGATCACCACTAGTGCATCAAAGACGTTCCAGGGGTCCCCGACATAGCCCTGAATATGTTGACATACACAGCCAGCAGGGGGAGAGAGGCAGGGAACAAGGGGAGGCAGCATGAGGTACGAGGAATAGGCAGAGTGAGGACTGAGCATCAGACTGTAGGGAGGTAAATATAAAAAGGGGCCTAAAAGGAGAAAGCAGAGGGGACAAGATAAGATACCTACTCTGGGTTTGAAAGCAATGAGCTTCAGGATCATCTCCACAGTGAAAACACCTGTGAAGACCATGTTGAGGATATCCATGGCATAGTTAAAGAGATGTGACTGGCCATGGTGCTGAGGAGAGGGAAGAAGATCATTAAAAGTATTTGTTTTTGTCATTGCTACAACCACAAACTTTAATGTATTTTACTGGGATTTTATGTAACTGATGAACACAAACTAGCAGAGAACTTTGAAGGAAAATGAAGTTTTTACAAATTGCACAAAGTGCAGCATGTTTTTAGATTAACCCCTTTTTAATTGAATCCCCTAACTAAAATCCATTGTAAGCAATTACCTTCAGTAGTCAACTAATTGATAAACAATAGTCCACTACCTGTGTTTAATTTAATATAAATACAGGCGGCTGCACGGAGGCGCAGTTCGTGGCACTGTTGCCTTGTAGTAGGAAGGTCCTGGGTTCGACTCCCGGCCGGGGGTCTTTCTGCATGGAGTTTGCATGTTCTCCCCCTGCATGCATGGGTTCTCACCAGGTACTCTGGCTTCTTCCCACAGTCCAGAAACATGACTCTTAGGTTAATCGGTCTTTCTAAGTTGCCCTTAGGTGTGAGTGTGTGCATGGTTGTTTGTCCTGTATGTCTCTGTGTTGCCCTGCGATCTAATGGCGACCTCTCGCCCATAGACTGCTGGAGATAGGCAACAGCTCCCCCCTGACCCATTATGGAATAAGCGGTACATTAGCAAAAAAATGAAGACCAAGGACCACAATTTTAAGGCAGGGTTAGGTTATAAAAAATATCCAAACTTTGAACAATTCACTAAGCAAAGTTTGATTTATCATATAAAAATGGAAACCAACCAGGACATGGCTGTCTATGTAAAATGACTGGTTACAAGGAGAGTATTATTCAAAGAAGCATCCAAGAGCCCCATGGTTACTCTGGAGGAGCTGTGGAGATCCACATCTTAGGGGGAGAATCTGTTAGTAGGACATTATGTGCGCATTCCACTAGTTTGGCCTTTGTGGTGGAGTACCAAGAAAAAGCAATTGTTTAAAAACAAGCATAAAAATCTCAATTTGCAGTTTGCAACATGTAGGGGGTTTAGACAATGGCATGACACATGTCCCCTTTATGTTTGAAACAAGTGCAATAGGGTGCTAAAATGAGACCAAAATTAAATGTTGAAGTCATGCAAAATGCTCAGCCTGGTAGAAAAATAAAACTGCACCCTAAATACAATACTCCCAAAGTAAAACATGGTGTTTGCAGGATCATGCTGTGGGATGCTTTTCCTCAGCAGGGACATGAAAGCTGCAGAATCGCTGAGAAGACGGATAGAGCTAAATACAGGGCAATCCTGAAAGAAAATCTGGTAGCAGAGGTTCACCTTCCAGCAGGATAATAACTCTAAATTTACAGCCAGAGCCAAAAAGAAAAGGGTTAAATAAAAGCATATTTATCTGTTAAAATGGTCCAGTAAAAGTAATGATATTTTTGTTCTAAGATGTAAAAATGCTGGTGGTAGAGACATACTCCAACTCCAACGGATTTCATTATGTCACACTAACCTGGGTTGAATACACATGCAGGCCACACTTTTCAGATGTGATTTGTAAAATGCTTTGAAAACCATGTAACCTTCTCCTTTTTACTTCACAATGCGTTACTTTGTGGTGATCTATCACAATAAAATCCCAATAAAAGACAGTTGTGTTTGTGGTTGAAACATGTGAAGAAGTTCAATACTTCTGCAAGGCACTGTTTAAGTGTTTTAAATTAAGATGATAAATCCTAACAGGAGAACTTACTTGAATAGCCAGACACAGAGTGTTGAGAACGATTAGGACAAACATGACGTATTCAAAGCCAGTGGAGTTGACCACATACCAGAACCTGTACTGGTAGGGATTTTTGGGAATGTAGCGGCGCAGAGGGCGAGCTTTTAGTGCATACTCCACACACTGACGCTGTAGCGGTGTTGTGGGTAAAACAAACGAACAAGGTAACAGACAGACTCATAAGTGAAAACTATAAAAGATTTATGGATTCTTCTAAAGTCAATCTTCAACAGCCACCGACCTGGTTCTTGTCCAGCTCGCAGTTCTTGTACTCCTTCTCTCCCTGCTCCTGAAAGGTAACAATGACGAAACCAACAAAGATGTTCATCATGAAGAAGGCGATGATGATGATGTAGATGATGAAGAAGATGGAGATCTCGATGCGGTAGTTGTAGATGGGGCCCATGTTCTCCCTATTAGAGTCGATGGCCTTGTAAAGCAGACTGTGGGGACACACAGGACCCAGTTACAACACTATATATAAGCTATCTTTGTTTCACATTAAAAGGCACAATGGGATTTGATAGAGGTGTTAATATTACTTTACTTAGGTTTTTCAAATGACAGTGATTAATTGAAGCAGACCAAAACTCACGTGGGCCATCCCTCAAAGGTGGAGACAGTGAACAAGGCCATCATGGCCATGAGGACGTTGTCAAAGTTGAAGTCGCTGTTGTGCCAGATCCTCTCCTTCACCATGGGGAGTGCCGTATCCCCATTGTTGTAAAGAATGTATGTTCCCCTACATTAAAAATTATCTTTAGACACACAATGTAAAAGTGCAACACTGCGCAAATGTTTAAACTACTCCCCGTTCTTTATATTATGTTTACAGTCAGCAAGACTTTCTCTCTTTTTTGTGATAAAAAAGGTCTTTCAAAGTACTTCCTGAAACTTTGGCTGCTTTTCCACACATTTCCTGTCTAGTCCTTTTACCTGTTTGTCACAACATGTGCAGGTGTGCATAAAAAAAAACTAGGAGAGTAGACAAGCAGAGGACTAATCACATAAAACACAAAAAAAGACCTGAGACCTGAAACTTTTGCCTTTTTACTGGAGACCTATGGATGAAGTCTGGTTCATTGGAAGCAAACTATACTAACATTAGCATTACTTAAGACCTTTCCACACTCCTGCAACTATGCCTGATGTCAAAAATTGGAAACCAGAAAGAAATTAGAAGAGCTCACTTGCACTCATCAGGGCTGGACTTTGCATCATCTGTGCATCGATAGAATGTACCCTAAAAAAGATGAGGTATAACAATGGGGTTTTATGTAAAATATTATAACACTACTATCATTCATATGTATGGCTTTGTCCTTTTGTACCTTGAAGAGCTGCACTCCGATACAAGCAAACATGAACTGCAGGAGAGTGGTGACAATCATGATGTTGCCGATGGTCCTGATGGCCACAAATACACACTGCACCACATGCTGCAGAGGGATGTAGTTATAAACTGTCAGTTCAAATACACAGAGCTGCATCAGAAACAAAGCCACGGGCATTCACAGCGAAACCAAATTTCCAGGGAGAACCAGCGACATTCATATAGAGAAACACACAAGCATGAGCCCTATATGTTTTACCTTAAGTCCCTTGGCTCTGTTGATAGCCCTCAGAGGACGGAGAACTCGCAAAACGCGGAGAATCTTCACCACTGAGATCGCAGAGGACCTGAGGAAGGCAGTAAAAACACACCAGCGGATCAACTTAAATTGTTGTAGACAAGGGAGTCCAAATTGCGGTCCGGGGGCCATTTGCATTTTTCTAATTGCAGTCTAAAAATGTACGTTTTTAGAAACTTACATTTTGTCTCAATGCGACAAATTGAGTTGGTCTAAAATACTATTTGGTTTATCAAGTAACCTTTTCATGATCCTTTTCATAATCTCACACAACTTTTGTCATAACAGTCAAAAAAAAGCTTTAGTTAGAACTCAGGTTATTCATGTGAAACCTTCTCTATTGATTATTAAGCAAACAATTTTTATTTCACCAAGGGACAAAAGAAATCCGTACAACCAAGGAGAGATGGGATGATACGTACTGAATGCCAAAGGACACAAGAGACACGCCAACAACCAGCAGGTCTAACAGGTTGAAGTAGCTCCTGCAGAACGCCCCTTTATGCAAGAACGCTCCGAATGCCGTCATCTAAACAAGTAAGAGAAAAACATCACGCAAAATCCTAGACTCACAAACACAAAGCAGACTCAGGCTAATTTTTAAAAACTAACACTTAAGACACAATAAGGTAATCATTTTAAAATATGTTTTATTTTCCCATTTTTTTGCTGTTGGTACAATTTTGTCTTGGTTTTTGAGTACATCCAATGTAATACACAATCTCTTTGTTAGCTTTTATTTCGAACTGCATGTGAAACTGAATGATTTTTGTCACTGAGCATCCCTGAGCTTTCAGCATTTATTATGAACTGACAAGTCATGGTTTACACATAAGCTTGGGCCAAGCAATCAACCAATGCTTTAAAAAGTTACAGTTTTGAAGCTGCTGAAATGTTCTGCTATAATGCTCTGATGATTTCAAGTTTTTCTTTTTTTAATGAGGAGCCACATAATTTTCAAAAGAGCTGCATTGGTGACTGGGATTTCTCCACCTGTTTAAAGCCTAGCGTGACCATGGTGCTAGGCTTGTCCCCACCCTTTCCTAGGCCGGGCACAACAGACCCGTTAGTCCGCCCCTGTCGACGGGCCTGGGTGCACCCCCTAACCTTTCCTCTTTTTAACAGAGCCAGGTTGGTTTGCATAACTTATTTCCATTAATCAATGAAATCGTCATTTGAGAACTGCATTTTGTATTTACTCAGGTTTTCTTTGTTTGAATTTAAAATTAGTTTGATGATCTGAAACATTTGTTATGACAAAAATAAAAATAAAACGTAGGATTTCTGTAAGGGGCAATTGCTTTTTTTAGTGTGATGATCAGGGCAGCTGTGGATCAGTGGGAAGAGTAGTCATCTGGGGGATTCTCCTCATCACATGTTGGAGTGCCCTTGGGAAAGTTCTCAACCTCGGCTTTGCCTACTGATTTGCGTATCAGTGTATGATTGTAACAGCTGAGTGAAAGAGACTCACAGTGTAAAAGCGCTATGAGTGGTGGAATGACTATAAATGTGTTATATAACTTCAGTCAATTTGGCATGTAAAGGACTACCATCTTTCACTCTCATTAAGGCCATGCTGTTTTAAACGAACAGTTAGCAAGCTGTGATCCAGGCCTTTTAAGCAGTCCTCTGCAGGCTGGTTACCTGTGCAGATAGCCTAACTAATTAATCTTCTAATATGAGCTTGTTCAACTTGTGCTACTCTATAAAGGGGAGACTGGAAAAACTGTAGTTATTCTAGATTTTTTCTTAAGTCTATGTTTAAAATTAAAATAAATGTTAGAGAAAATTATTATAGCTGTAATAATCAACATACAGTTTTTTCAGCAGCATTTCTCTTTTCCATTAAACCAATTAGATCACGTCATCCATTTTGTTTTTAGCAGGTTATCTTACAATGAGAATCTCATACTAGACCATGCTTTTTCTACAATCCTAAATAAATGCCATTACTATGAGTACATACAGATAAGCATGCATGTGCAGCTCTGCACACACACACTCTGACAGACACATGTGCACTATAAACAATGCAAAATATTGACACATGACAAGGAGAGCAGAAGTCCTTACATTCACTCATTACACAAGTTAGGCCTAAGACAGTAACAAACAGACCCAAACGTCCTCTGACAGACTTTTTATCTAAAGCCTTTACACACAGGACATTTACCTGGTGCAGACATGCAGCTGGCAACGGGATAGTGGAAAGGACTGAACTGTAACTGTGCTGATCGTAATTATTTCTGAATTTTAAATCATTTAGCTTATTTTTTTGGGAGAAATATCTCCCAGAAAAATGTCCTATTTGTGACTGCAATATTTAGTCAGGCAGTAAAGGAATGTACCCAGTGATACTTCCTTTTCACACAAAAAAGTCCAAATAATTAGGAAATTGTAAAAACTCTTTGAAATAAAATTAAAAATGTAAGAAAAACAGTTTAAAACTGTTACAGTACTACATCCTACATCCTAATGTGATAAAAAGCTGGAAATCCTCTTCATACATTACATATTTTTTAACTTTCTTAACCTAAAAAAGCTGTAATGTTTGTGAATTACCAAATAGGTAGTTTTACTCTGGAGACTGGCACTCCTGATGAAGATGTAAAACCCGTCAAAATAAATACATTTTTTTTAGAAATCATTATTAATATATATTTTTTATCCAGTCAAATATTCCTGTAAAATAAATGTAGCTGAAATATTTTTGGTATTACACTTTATTGTTCAAGCTTAAAGGACTGTCTAATAACATTTAATTTAAGCTATAATTCCCTGAAATATAAATATGATGCAGCAAAAAACAGAGAAAAGTTTTTTTCTCAGCTATTCTGCAAAGGAAAGACAAGAGAACATACTATGAAACATACATACTATAGATGTGTTTTGATTTTAATACATTTCAAAATTTTTCCTACTTGGTTAAACTTGTCCTATAGTCAGAGCAATTCTGTCCTAAAATTGAAAAGCAAAAAACTGGAAGTGGGACAAGAAAAGCAAACTAATCTAGCTACCACAGTGAGAATTATCTAAGGAAGGTAAAGGAAGCTCTAAAACTGCAGCAAAGAGCTGTATCTTGGAGTGACCAAGTCTATATTACAAGAATTTAGTTTTTGTACACATCTTCATCGGGGGTGCCAATGATTGTGGACAGCGCTGTGGCTGGAGATGATTAGGAAAAGTTGACCATGATGCGAAATGTGTTTTAGACAGACAAGAAAAAGAAAATGGACATAAACACGGAATTTCTGTGTCGTAGTTTTGGGACAACAAAACCAGCAGGCAGCCATTCTTTCCTAACATTAAAAACGACGGGACGAAGGACATTAGCAGCAAGCTCAGAAGTGCTGTCAAGGCAGCACAACAGTCGCCGTTGTTTACCTTAATAAGGATCTCAAATGTAAACATACTAGTGAAGACATAGTCTGCATAGCCTAGGATCTGAGAAGGCAATCAGAGTGACATAAGCACACAGGGTTACTGGAGCTCTACCCAACAAAGCACAGCACAGCACACACAGGACATTTACCTTCAACAGGATCTCAACTGTAAAGATTGCCGTGAAAGCATAGTCAAAATAACCAAGTATCTGCAAAAAGCAATGCACAAGTTCAAATCATTGCAGGTCAACACACAAAGTGGTGTATAAAATATTTATAGCTCTGAGATAATGTAGTTTAAACCAATATAAACAGAAACAAATCTCCACAGAGAGAAGCTGCACTGGGTAACATCTGAATGTAAAAGCTGTTTTGTTATCAATCACTTTAATCATGGTTTAAAGGATAATCAGAATCAGAAAAATAAAGTTTGGATTTAGCTTTTTGATTTAAAGTTCCTGCCTGGAGTTACTGTTGGGAGGGAGGGTCTATACCAGGGGTCGCATTAACCAAATATTTTCTGGTTTTGACCGTTTTTTTTTTAAAAGGAGACAGAAAAATATGAAGGCCATGAGTCATTTTGACAATTTGTAATTCACCACCTGACCACTTGGTGGCGTGTTAGCATATTAATTAGCTGCTTCCTCCTGAAGCAAGTGCTTGCTGGATCAGGAAACCCCTCATTCGGAGAGTATTGATGACAATTGGAGACATTTCAAGACCTTGACTGATGTCCAGTCTCTAGTGTGGCAGAGCGCGAATTCAGCCTCCAGAACATCAAAATAACCACGAGAAGTCGTCTGTCCGAGGCCAAAGTCCAAAACCTCATGACAAAAGCCTCTGCAGCAATCCCACTGAAGACATTTGATTATACACAAGCGGCTGCGCAAAAGGAGGAAGTTATGAGACCGTGTTTAGTTCCACAACAGGTGATCTGTTCATATTTTAATTGCAATCATTTAATTTAATTTAATTTAACTGAAATATGTAGTTACTTGGACCACAGTTAGTGTATTTTGTCCCTGCGGAGAAAAAGCTACATGTATTCATGTGGTGATGTGGATTCTGTGTTCAGCTTGTTCGGACTGAAAATTATTTAAAATGAATGATGATAAATGCTATTGAATTTTTAATTATTATCATTTAAAAAAATAAAGTGACGGGTAAAAATAGATTATGACAGGATTCGTTTGACCCTGTCAGTCAAAATGACCGACAACGAAAAAGTCTAGCACAACCTCTAGTCTATTCAGTGATTTACTTAGAGAGAGAGTGTGTTTTTCCAATGCACTACATATAAACTCAATGTTCTTTATAATATGTTTATGTCACAAACCCAAAATCACAGACATGACAGTTCCTCAGACAGCCTGATATGTTTGGACCGACTAATAATACCTGTAAGGTCCTGTCCCGCTTCTTCTGGCCTCCCTGCACTGGCCTCTATTTCAGGATCCTATTGAAAGTCCTTGCTTTTAAATCTGTCAAAATACTTACACTGTACCACTCCAGGTATAGTGTAAAGGTTTTGTCAGATATACACTTTACCACTCCAGGTAGAGCTCTGAGGCTCCAGCTATATACTAGATATATTTTTAAACTGATATTTTCTACCCCTTTTTTCTATATCATTCGCATCTACAGGGTCTGTGGACTTCCAATCAGAAACTCTGCATTATACCTATGGACAAAGTCCATTCAGTGAGCAACGTTGGCCTGAAAAGTGTGAACGCCTGATACTGGATGATAGCCAACCAATTATGGCAGACCTTTGCAGTTTTGATATTGTACAAATTTGCAGTTTCATATATTGTGCAGCTGTAATTGTCAATATTTTAATGCCACCGCTTCATAATTTATCTGCTATTTTTTTCCTGAAGACTCAGCTGATCATTGGGATCTGCCCACATTCACTATTACCAAGTGCAGCTTGCTATGGTTTATAGAAATACAAAGTACCCCATATCATGCCACTGTTTGAAATACAGAAGTGAAATCAGTCAGTCTACTAAACACACATTTCTTAGGTAGTATATGGAAACTAATTCAATTATTTAGACATATAAGTGATGAGAAATCTGATCATATGCATTGCTTTATTGATGCATGTACATTGAGAAGTTATACATAATTTTTGCTATAGGCCTGTCAAAGCGTAGAGTTAAAAGTTTAAAGTTAATGACTGGTTCTTTTCTACCGAAGCATTTAATTTACGTCAGCATAATGAAGTCAGCTGTATCTGACATCCAAGAATAGGTTTCATCCCCAACTGTGCTTCTCCTACCGTGATGTGTGGAAAAGTCCTCTGTGAAAAAGACTGGTGTTTGGCTACAGTTTGTAAATTAAGCTTTGCTATAATGTGCACAAGAGTAAAGCAGCCTCATATAGATTCCTGTTATACGTACAATGTTGCGAGCAGAGAAGTTGCGGATGGGGTCCTCGGCAGCCAGGGAAACAGAGCTGAGCATGATGAAGACCAGGATCAGGTTGGTGAAGATTTGATGGTTGATGAGCTTATGGCACAACACGCGAAAGCTGTAGAAGCAGAGGGGCAGTAGTGTAGGAGGGGCAGAGGCTGTTGTGGCAGGTTACATTTAAGGTTTTCTTTCTCTCTGTTGCATGTGAAATTAGTTTTTTCAGCTATTTTTATGACTTCTGTCTCTGAACTGAGAAACCGGGTGGGATCCGTTTTAATGACAACATCAGACTCACGGGTTGGTGCTGCTGAAGATGAAAAACGCACTGCCCTCTGGAATGGGTGGGGTCTTCTCTTTCATGGTGAGTTCAGAGAGCCGCTGGGTTCGGGGCCCTGGGGGGGCTTCAGGGAGACTCTCGTTATCATCATCATCTTCATCATCACCTGTAAAACAGTTGCTCAATATTATAATAGTGCCGACTGTTTGCAGCATATTATTATTATTTATTCAGATTATTTTTTTATGCTTTACCTTCTTTTTTTTTATAAATTATTGTTAAATTATGGTACATTGATTAGAATAATTCTCTTTCTCCATTTTTTTCCTCACAAGGATTAATTGTATTATATTTTCTGTTTGCTTCTTCTATTATCATATGTATTTCTAATGCGTTATTGCAAAGAGGTATAATAGAAATTACTTGTTCAAGCTATACCAGTGGGTAAGCAAATAAAAGACTGTGAATGGATTTTCTGTCTAAGTTGATTAAAGTAATATTTGGGAACCTGGTAACTAGTACCATTTGAAATCGCACAGTAAAATGAACACAAAAATAATCCATCATGCATCTGCTGAGGTTGGTCATTGAAAACTGTGTTCAGATTTCAAAATGGTTTTGCCTGATAAAAGTCCAGACATTTTGTGGTTTAAATATACCAGCATTTTTTCCACATTTATTTTTAAACTCATTTAAAGCTCATCTGTTAAAAAGTGTAATTCACCCGGTGAGTCGATGGCAGGATATGACTCTTTGTCTCCCTCTAGCAAGGCCTCCTTCGGCATCTAAATAAGAGGAAAACATTTAGCATTCAAAAAAATGTATATTTCTTGAGACAAAATTGAAAAAAATGCAAGCTTTAATAGAGTAGTGTGATGATTTGGTAATTGATCATTTATGAGGGTTAAAGCTACTTTGTGTTTCACCTTTGTTTCACCGCCTTCTGTTGTTTCAACTCTCTTCTTCTCTGAATTTATGTCCCTGTTGGCAACACGTAAAGCTCAGAGAAAGTAACAAGACAGACAATGTATGTTTTCTGCAGGATGAAAATTCATTGTAGAACTGATAAAGTAAAATAGTTCAAATGAAGGTTTTGTCAGCCGTACTTAGCACTATTCTTTCTCTTTTTTGCCTCTTCTTCCTCTTTCTGTGCTGTGTTGAGGCTCTCTGCATCAGCCAGGTTGTCAACAGCAATGGCCAAGAACACGTTCAGCAGGATGTCTGATCATGTGAGTTAAAGTAAAAACATTTAGCAACATTATAAAATCAAATAAAAACCCTCCCTGAACTTATATATATAAATAAATCAATTCAGCAAAATGAGCTTCGTCGGGTGCAAAAAGCTATTTGATTGCTGTGTCTGACAGTCACTTGCACACGTATTCAAACTAACTTACAGGGGTTGGACAATGAAACTGAAACACCTGTCATTTTAGTGTGGGAGGTTTCATGGCTAAATTGGACCAGCCTGGTAGCCAGTCTTCATTGATTGCACATTGCACCAGTAAGAGCAGAGTGTGAAGGTTCAATTAGCAGGGTAAGAGCACAGTTTTGCTCAAAATATTGAAATGCACACAACATTATGGGTGACATACCAGAGTTCAAAAGAGGACAAATTGTTGGTGCCCGTCTTGCTGGCGCATCTGTGACCAAGACAGCAAGTCTTTGTGATGTATCAAGAGCCACGGTATCCAGGGTAATGTCAGCATACCACCAAGAAGGACGAACCACATCCAACAGGATTAAAAACTGGGGGTGCAAGGAGGAAGCTGTCTGAAAGGGATGTTTCGGGTGCTAACCGGAATTGTATCCAAAAAAACAAAAAAAACCACGGCTGCCCAAATCGCGGCAGAATTAAATGGGGCACCTCAACTCCCCTGTTTCCCCCCAGAACTGTCCGTCGGGAGCTCCACAGGGTCAATATACACGGCCGGGCTGCTATAGCCAAACCTTTGGTCACTCATGCCAATGCCCAAACGTCGGTTTCAATGGTGCAAGGAGCGCGAATCTTGGGGCTGTGGACAATGTGAAAAAATGTATTGTTCTCTGATGAGTCCACCTTTACTGTTTTCCCCACACCCCGGGAGAGTTACGGTGTGGAGAAGCCCCAAAGAAGCGAACACCCCAGACTGTTGCATGCCCAGAGTGAAGCATGGGGGGGGATCAGTGATGGTTTGGGCTGCCATATCATGGGCATTCCCTTTGGCCCAAATACTTGTGCTAGATGGGCGAGTCCCCTGCCAAAGGGGGACTACCGAAACATTCTTGGGGACCATGGGGCATCCAATGGTTCAAACATTGTATCCTGAAGGCGGTGGCCGTGTATCAGGATGACAATGCCCCCAATACACACAGCAAGACTGGTGAAAGATTTGGTTTTGATGGAACATGAAAGTGAAGCTGAACATCTCCCATGGCCTGCACAGTCACCAGATCAAAAAAAATTATTGAGCCATTTGGGGTGTTTCGGAGGAGCGAGTCAGGAAAGTTTTCCTCCACCAGTATCACGTGACCTGGCCACTATCCTGCAAGAAGAATGGCTTAAAATCCCTCTGACCACTGTGCAGGACTTGTATATGTCATTCCCAAGATGAATTGATGCTGTATTGGCCACAAAAGGAGGCCCTACACCATACTAATAAATTATTGTGGTCTAAAACCAGGTGTTTCAGTTTCATTGTCCAACCCCTGTATATCTTGGTGCATTCCAACAACAAATCTCAATGAATTTTATTAGGATTTAATGTGACAGACCAACATAAAGTATTAAAAAATTGTGTAGAGGAATGAAAAATAGGCATGTCGGGCATTTTAGCAGGACAACAGGCCTAAACATTCGGCCAGAGCTGAATGTTCAGGTATTCAGGTTTAAGTTCCAGGTATTGGCTTGGGATGATCATGGTGCTTCACTAAATTCTGTGAACATACCATATAGTCACTCCAGGGGGAGCTGTATTGTCTGAAGTGTCTGAAGGGCTTCAGACAATACAGCATATTGGTTTTCTAGGAAAGAATACTATAACAAACAGAAGATTGGCAATTAATACAATTATAATATTTGGCAAATTTCATATTCACAAATGTAAATTTCCATAATCTTCACCTTTTTTCCAGTTTTGGTCAAATAAATCAAACTATATGTATCTACTATTTCTAAGAGCACAAACAAAAAAGCTGTAAACACATATGAATGCTGTAGATAATTGAATATATTTCATTTATCATGTCCATGATTGTTTTTTCTTTGTACTAAATGCATTTATTGTAGAAGCCTATTGTAAAAGCAATTTATCATTTCCCTTCCATCTCACAATTTACTGACTCTGTGTTTACTGACTCTGAAGTTTGTGGTTATGATTAAATTGGAGAAGTTAAATGGGTATAAATAGCTTTTCAAGGCACTGTACACATGACGTGAGATGATATGTGTTATTGCCATGAGTAGGATACAGTTTCCACAGATGAAGAGGATGATGAAGTAAATGCAGACCACCATTCCAGAAGATGCCGGACCACCATATGCCATGATGCCGTCATACATAACTGTGTTCCAGTCTTCTCCTGTCAGGATCTGGTGAACAACATAAAAAAATAAAAAGAGAATAGTACTGAAACATTTGATTATGTTTGCACTGTAGTATTACCAGTAATTACTACCAGAAATTGAATGTTTTATTTGCCACAAACAGCAATACCTTAAACATAATGAATCACAACATAGATGATTAAACCATCAGTTCATATCTGATTCTTGCAAACACAAACCTGAAACACAGTCAGCAGGGCCTGGGGGAAGTTATCAAACGTGCTTCTTTTGGTCACCGTCTCATCAAAGTTGAATTTGCCGCCAAACAGTTGCATGCCAAGCAGGGAGAAAATAATGATGAAGAGGAAGAGTAGCAGCAGCAGCGAGGCGATGGACTTCATGGAGTTGAGCAAAGAGGCCACCAGGTTACTAAGAGATGCCCAGTGACTGAAGATGAAAGAAAAAGGTGTTTAACAGAGAAACAACGGCTATAAAAGAGCTTAGTGAGAAGCTGTGGCTGCTCACAACTAAGAAAAGAGCTACAGCACAAAGCCATATCTAAATGTTTTTAAGCTTCAGTGGTAAAAGGACAAAGCATCAATATAAAAATGCAAGACGTTCCACACTGAAAATCTCAGTTGTAGGAGGTCAAAATGACGCCTGCAGCAGTAAAGCTGATGATGCGAGAAGCGAAAAAAAATCCAAGGATGAACACCAAGGCCATCATGAAGAATGTGGGCCATACAGGTGGAAACGCCTTAAAGCAGACAGTCTAACAGACAGTGCCCACTGCTGGGCTCAAAGGGTTCAGACCAAGGTGGAAGTCAGCTCCCTAAGAAAGGCTAACAAATGCTCTCTTGGCCTTTGCAAAATCTCATCTGGGCAAAGAACAAGATTTCTATTGTTGGGTTTTGTAGTCAGATAAAACAAAAGTTACTCCGTCTGGCCACAGGGATCAACTATCACAACTATCTTCTAAAATCAGCATAGTTTTGGAGACATTTTTTCAGAGGAATTTCAATCAAGACAGGTAACAACTTAGATTCAGACAGGATAAAGGCATAACAAAACCAAGAAACATGACAACAATTACCTTGCTCTTCTACAGTGAATTTGTTAGTAGATGGGAAAAAAAACTGTTTGTGTCTTTAAACTTAAGCAGCTGACAGCCTGACCAATTAACAATGCACTGATACTATAAGCTATGGTTTTTATTTTGTTCCAAAAAGGGGCATTACTGGAAACATTTAAGAAACACTGTATTTGATTTAAATCGGACTTATTTGATTCTCTTTTCATAGCTACGTATGCCATTTTGGAATTTTATTTTTTGCTCTTTTTTGTGCAGCAGACTTTAGCCTAAATATCAGATGCTAAATGTACTTACCGTGTAACTTTAAAGATTCTGAGGAGGCGTACGCAGCGTAAAACAGAGATCCCCAGGGGAGACATGATGGCCAGCTCCACCAGGATGGTCTCCACGATGCCTCCACACACCACAAAACAGTCAAAGCGGTTAAACAGCGACACGAAGTAGGCCTGTAGCCCCAAACTGTACATCTTCACAAGCATCTCCAGAGTGAACAAGGCCAAAAGAACCTTGTTGGCTACATCTGGAGAAGAGAGAAGACAATACTTTCTATAGAAATGAAATGGTTGTCATATATTCCGTTTTATCATGATGAAAGTAAACAGAACAGAGAAAGTGAAACACATACCCTGTACTTCAGTTAGCCAGTCTGGCTGGTTGTAGTGCTCAGATGCAATGGTAAGGGTGTTGAGGAACACTAGGATGATGACGAGCCAATAAAAGGTCACAGATTTCACGGCTGCCCGGCACTTCCTGCGGCAGAAACGGTTCCACCGTCGCCACTGACGACTGACAGTCAGTTTGAAATATTTTCAATAAACTTATTTTGTGACCTTTATACAAATCTGAGGACAGATTTTGATCATCTTCTCCACATGCAATGAATCTTTTATTGAAATAAAGGAATATTATCACAGCAAATGCAAGTGGATCAAAACTGATCAGGAGCAGACGGCTGGATTTTAGGTCAGCATGAACAACACTGAATTGCTGGTGCCATCAGGGGAAGAAACGTACGAATGAATACAGCAGGGATCAGAATGATTGAAATACGTGACCAAAATTAATCATGCACGATGAGCTGGATCGAATCAGGAGGCACATATCTACCATGCAGCATCACAGCACAGTACTAACCTGCACTTTGATTTAGATATTTTTTGACTGGTGGAAATAAAAGACAAGACATGTTTTAAATAAAAGTGGGAAACAATGTAGAACGCTAAAATCTGAATTTGGTAGTGGAATCTTCTGCTTATGTCAAAGTGACTTCATGTCCGATGGACCAATGTTAGTGCTGCATTTGATGACTTGCTACTTTGGTGAGCCGTTTACTATTGCAATTACTTCAAGCACTACAAAGCAACTGCTGTGTCTGACAGCTGTGATTTACTTGATGAAAAACCTCTCGCATAACTGATATTTGGTATGATCTCAAACTCACCATAGCGGTCCACAGCACGGAGATTTGCCCTCTTCTCCATTATGATTATCTGTGTTTACTGACTCTGTCTCACTCGTGGGCATGCTTGCTGCAGAGCCACACACACAGAGACACAAACGAAAAAAAATAAGTGAACGAAAGCATTTACAGGTTTTACATGTCGTTAGCCTCATAGCATAATTGCCCTTTTTTAGCAAATATGACTTAGGCAAATAAAACATGTGCATTTCTTTCAGCAACTAACTATCAAAACATAGATCCATGACTTTTTCAGAACCCAACATAAAATAAAACATAGGAGTAAAAAAAACAGAAAAAGTAAAAAAAGAATTCTTGTATGAAATTTCCTTTTTTTACTTTATAATCCCCAAAAGACTAATTAGAACCACATAAATTGCAGAAAAGTAACAAAATTACAGGAATATGTGCAGTATGCAGAGCCATTATTGTGTCTGATGGTTGTCAATTACCTGAAAAACTGATTAAACTGAAGGGGACCTCATTAAATGAGAGAAAACAAGTGTATCCAACTTACAATTGAAAGTATAGAATGTTATAATTATCAGTCAGTCAGTCAGTCATTTTCTACCGCTTATTCCATAGTGGGTCGCGGGGAAGCTGGTGCCTATCTCCAGCAGTCTATGAGCGAGAGGCGGGGTACACCCTGGACAGGTCGCCAGTCCATCGCAGGGCAACACAATAATGTAAACAGTAAATATAGTTATAATTATCAAAATAAGCTATTATATATCAGTTTGTTACAGTTTGGGCTGGTCTCTTATCCCTGGAATTACATCAGAGCATAAGCCAAGTATTGCAAAAGAATGGTTTAAAGGGGTCTGCATAGAGAAAGTCACAAGGAATGCAAGATGTTAAATACGGTTTAGTACATTTTCATATTCAAACTCATTAGCTGTAGATTCAGAATCTAAACATTGTTACTGAGAAAAATAAAATACTTGCTGCTGAAGCTAAGTAGTAATAAGTGGAGTGTGCTGCTGAAATGCTCTGTATGGGAAATGCACCGTATGTAGCCATGCCTGTACTGCGGTAAGTGTTGGTTTTAATAGACAAATTGTCAAAACATTCATTAAATAAAAAATGGGATGATTCATACATGCAGGAAAAATTATCTTTACAGAGGAGAAATGGAGAACAAGTTCAATATGATGATGGTGAAATGATGAGCAATCTTTACAACTACTTCTGATCCAATGCAAGCAAAATATAATTTGCTGATATATTTCAGCCAAATTCTAGGGCGATTTCACAAAGGACATACCACCCTACACTGTCAGTGTGTGAATGTGTGTATGAATGGGTGGGTGACTGAATGTAGTGTGAGGCGCTTTGGGGTCTCTGGGGACTTGATAAAGCGCTATACAAGTACAGGCCATTTACCATTTTACCATTTACACATTTATACCCACGTATAATAATCCCACGTAAAAAAATATTTTTTTGCTAAACGACCACAATCAGTGGCCTATTATCTCTTAGACAATCTTCAAAATGGGGAAATCAACAAAACAGTTCAAATATGTAAGATGTATGTTTGACCTCAACAGGAAAGAAAATAGCTGGAGCTATAGCTGGGGTAAATTTTTCAGTTTCAAATGATGTTACTGCAATCACTGCTGAACCTATTAAGACTTTTTACACATTTGAATGTGCGCTCAGAGCAAATATTACTGCTAATATTGGCCTTTAATGGTACATATGCAGTAGTGTAGAAGTATTACATTTTCTATTAGTCTTTGGAGAATGTTCTACCTCTAAATATACTGTATTTGGTGGTTTATAATTACTTTCATTTAATTAATTAAATTAACATTTTGCTGAAATATATAATTTTTACACTAGAATAAGTGTTAAATGAAATAATTTTAGAGGCGATGGTGATGACAGGGACCATACACAGTAAGAAAGCATAAAGGAAGGGAGTGCAAAAAGCATCCAGCAAGCCAAACCCATCAATGCAAGGAAGCTCTTCAAGACGAAGATGAAATGTCCTCATGAACATGAACAGGGGATGGATTAAATCTTCCTGACACTCCTGTGCTCAAGTGCACACAAATCAATTTACCCTGTGTCTCTGTGGAGTGAGAGAACCAGCCAAACTTTCCTTTCTTCTTCTCAGTGAGGTCAGCCAGAGTGACCCCTTGGTGTTATCAACATGCAGTTCACACAGCCAGACAGCAGAGGAAGCAGTGAGTCAACACAAAGCAGAACAAGAGAGAGGAATGAGCCGCTAGAGGCAGCTTTAAAACAGTCTACTGACGCAGCTACAGTATCCAGAAAAACCCTGATCAAATATTATCTTTGGATTAAATCTGTCCATACTGTGGAGTATAATAGTAATAAGGATAGTAATAATAATAATAATAAAAATCCCTAACCAGTTACTCAGATCCACAGGTTGTTATTTATGAGATTATTACTGATTAAGCAGTATTAGGAGTAATGAAAGCCAATGAACAGATAGAAACTTGACTAGTCTGATGTCTTTTATGATTTCTGGACACAATAACCACATATTACATTATAAGACTGGGAATGATTAGCTATAAACAAGACTTCAGTGAGAACATGAAATATAGGAGTTAGAGTTAAAAAAACAAAAAAGAAATGTGGCAACATATGGGAGAAAGAGAGGAGGAAAAGAGGGGACATCTGATCTTAGCAATGTTCTACAGACAGTTTCTACAAGGCACACAGACACTGCAGGAATCAAGAAGAGAACGTTAGTGTGTTATCACCTAAAACAACAACAACAGAAGCAGTAGCAGTGGTAAAGCAGTGCAGATACTGGAGAACATGAAGACTGACAGGTGCATATGAACTGACTGCAAGGCACTGTAGTACACAAAATATGAGATCTGTGGGATTTTTACAAAAATGCATGCTTCCTGCACCATCCCATGTTTATTATGTAACTGCACACAGGCACTGATCCTCCTTTCAGACGTAGTTAAAAAATAATCAAAACCAAATTACAAGTTTGAAATGATCTGGTATTAAAGTTTCGAATTTATTTTTGAATCTTTCATTTCAAACTTAAGAGATCTTTGTTGGGTGGTGAATTGATGCAAACTTTCATGAACATGCTGTGAGTTTGAAAGACTGAAGAAGAAAAGAAGCTCACAGTCCTGGTTGTATTCCTCCTGCTGATAAACAAGAATAAAATGCGAACAAAAATCAATAACATCCAGGTAACTCACGGTTGCGCTTGCCCTCTTCATCTCCCTCCTCCTCGTTCTCAGGGTCGATGTCTTCGGCTTGCGTGATCCAGTCCAGGTAGCCCTTCAGGTCCTCCTCCAGCTGCTGCTTCTCACGCAGCTTCTGGAAATCACCTCGAGCTTTGGCCTTTTCACGCTCTTTGGAAAACTCTCTGCAAGGAGAAAAGATGCAGCACACATGCAGGAGACTTGGTTTATTTCAATTCCTTCAGAACATTAGTCAGCATAACAATCACCAATAAATTACACCATACATTTAATACGATGCATCAGTTAATAATAGTCAAAAGATTTACAGTTACATTAATCTTAGATTTGAGGATTTAAAAAAAACTGCATCACCTTTTTCTGAAAAGAAAACAATAAAAATGTAAACCTACCCACTCAACACTCCCAAGACCAGGTTCAGAACAAAGAAGGAACCAAAGATGACCAGACTGACAAAGTAGACCCACGGCAGCTCAAAGCCCATCGCATCGTTCATCTGCATCAGAAAATGTTTAATCAATGGTAGCTCACTTTGGAAAAATCTTGCCTAAATATCTAAACAAAATTAGGAAAGTATTAGCAGTTAAAATATACACAACATGTAAAAGTAAAAGTACTAGTTTGGTATGATGTATTTATATGATGTTGTTCAGTTATGAAAACTATAATCTCTGGAAAAAAAAGATCACTGTGCTCTTTTTAACTGTGATACTTGTAATGAAGCATGTTGGAAAATTAAAGGTTTGTTAAATTATTTAATTAAATGGTTTGTCAAACCATTCTAGCAATAGAACTCCACTAATAGCAGCAAGTTGCCATGGCAACACATACATGAAAAAAGCAGTAAAATGTGTGTAAAGGATGAAAAACAGGAGTTTAGGAGGACAGAGGAGGAAGAGGGGGAGAGGTTCATCATTTCACAGATGAGTGTTACCATCAGTATACAGGAGTGGGTGGACCAAGATCAAACTCATGAGTGTTTTGGCTAATTAAAAGCCATTGCTTGTTTTTGCTAATGAGAAGCTGAGAGTTTCAATTGAGACCAGCTTTTTAAATTTATGACACTTGTTTATTCAAAAAGCTTATTGTTCAGGCTGCGGCTCTGAAAGAAATCATGCCATGTCAGTGTGACCCATGTAAATGCTTCTAATGTGAGTTTCTATCTGAAAGGTTTCAAATATATTTCAGCACAAATATGGTGATCCATGTTCTCTCAAATTACAATAATTTGCAGCTACTTTGCTGTGTTGAAAGATGATGTACTAAACACGGTTTACCTTCCTAATATCATGCAGAATCTCTTCTTCTCAGTTTATTCTGACTTCAAAGCCAAAATATGTTTTCAATGTAAAGGAAATGTTTCATGGTGAAAATGTAGCATCATGTATCATCTTAAGTATAAAAAACGCAAACTTATTTTCTGTAAAATAAGTCTTGACAGATTTGTGACATTGTCTTCATTTATTTCCATTAAAATTTTATTCCAGATTAATTATTGTTTTTAAAAAGCATTTTTTATTTTTCTCGCACAAGACTTTGGTAGCAGATTCAGGCTTTTCAGTTTTTATTATGTTAGATTACCCAGTAGAGAACGTCGGTCCAGCCTTCCATGGTGATACACTGGAAAACAGTGAGCATGGCGAACAGAAAGTTGTCGAAGTTGGTAATGCCGTTGTTGGGGCCTTGCCAGCCCTCTCTGCAAATGGTACCATTGACCAGGCAACGGCGACCGTGCCCTGAGACGGCGCATGGCCCAGGCTCCTCTTCTGCAAGGGCTCCTGGATGTGTAAACACAAACAGGCTGAGACCAGTCATTTATTAATATTAACTCCACAGCACACTAAATGCTTAAGGCAAACTAAAGCTTAAAAATATGCATCTTCATCAGTATTGAATTGACCTGGGTCACCATTTTTGTGTTATAATCTTTACATGAGATGACTTGAGTTTACCACAGAGAGAAATGCAATCAATTTTAAACAAAACAGTAAAGGACCTTTCAAATCTCACTCATTCAATTCCTACATGCCTCACATTATGGCATATCTGTTTTTATCACACTGGCAAAAGAAGATACACTTCTTGAAGTAAAAAAAAACACTTCAGAATCACATTTCAGTGCATCTGATACTGTAGCATATGTGATTTGTTCACCATCTAAGTCAGGCTGCTGCATATTTTTCGCAAACATTCTGCAGCATGAATTACATATTTAACACAACCGTGTATCACTGCTCGGAACTTTATGTAAGGACTAATTAAATTTAGCCGCAATAACAGTTTTACATTGTTACTTAATCTCATGCTACGCTCTGTCTGCACTGTAGAAGATTCACTCATCTCAGCATGACAAATGCTTTGAGTGGCTCCAACTGATGGCAGTCTGACCTACTTTCTGATTAATTCAGCAAATAAGTAATTGAACACTTTGGGAAACTCATGGTCTGTGTTAATAGCATTGAACTTCAGGCCCAAGGCAGTCAGCGAACATTAATTATAAAAGAACGGGTTAAAAAAGTACTTACTCAAAAGTAACTGACTCAGAGATTAAGTTACCTTTGTAACTTAGTCCTAACACAGTAGCATAATTTAAATTTTACACCCTTCATAACAGTACAAACAAACTATATAAATGATCATATTTTATAGACGTGACAGGACTCAACTTGTTTCACTTAATTTTTTACATTAAAAGCCATTGAGGCTCGCAATATTGACAGCATTATCAAGGTTAAATGACAGAATGTTACACACATCTGGCTTTTATGTGTGGGACTGACAAGTGAGATCTACTCTCACTATATATGCTATATAATTAGGAAAATTTCTGAAGTTGACTTAGAGTTAGGCTGTTTCTGCAGTTCCTTGGAAAGGTTTCCATATAACTCATCTGCCTACAAACAGGACATTTTGGGTTAGAATAAAATTCATTACAGTCCTGTAGAAGCACATAGGCTAGTCTCTCTATTTTTAGCAGCAAACATAGAATGCCTACCCACCTCCCCATTTAATATACCAGCATAGAAGCAGTAAGATTTTCAGAGCACCATTGTCTGGGGCTCGTGTGCAACCCAACCACCCGCTCACTTTCTAATACTGCCCGGGCAACTGCCTATATGGCCTATATCAAAAAACACCACTGTATACAGCTTGCACATGTTAATTTTGATGTTTTGACTAAAATTTTATGTTGCACAATCTGAAAAATACGGTGAGTTTATGTTTTCCTTTTTCAACAACTGTTGCTATAATTTTGCGAAAAATGTAAATTGGTTTAAGTACCCATAAATCCACATTGTCTTGACCTGCTTATTCCAGCTCCCCAACAGGAAAAACCACAAACTAAATGTGCTTCTCTGAGCCACTAAACAACAACTGAAAGAAGAAACGATCTTGCGCTGTATTATTATTATTTTTTGTATTTACATATGCGTATTTGTCGACAGACTTGTCCTCATTTCTTGAATAACTGTGCTATTTTGTAAGCAATGGTTTGGTTAAAGGGTAAGTGTGTTTACATAATAGCTAGATATCAGTCAGTTAAATCACCAGATTTAATCCACCATCTGCTGTTCTGTCCCAGTTTCAGTTGCTTGTCACCATTCATATTCAAGATGCATTTACCGTTATCTTAGATCTACACTTTGTCTGTTTAGTGTGAAGTAAAGATAGAAACTAACTGAATAAATAAAAAAAAGTTGCTTTAAGAATAGCTTTACCTGTTTTTATCACATAGCATGTGGCGTGCATTTTTCCAATAAAGAGCTCCAGACCTATGATGGCGTAGATGATGATTACAAAGAGGACCAGCAGAGCAATGTGAAGGAGGGGGACCATGGCTTTAATTATAGAATTTAAAACCACCTGTAAACCTGTAAACATACACAGAGGTCAGCAAATTATAACATCAACATAACTAAAGACCACAATAGATGCTTTAGCAGGACAATGTAGTTTATTTTTTAGATTTACTTTATGATCATAAAACAATGTCCTTCTTTACACTTCCGACAGTTGGACACAAATACTTTCATAGTTCAGGCCAGTAAGTTGGCATTTTTATAAATAATTAATCTCAGGAAAGTGTCACCTACTGAATACATTTCTAATGTCCAAAGCATTTTATTAAATCAACAAAAAAATTCTCCTTCTTTCAAATAAAAAAACCCTAAAGAAAATAGTAAACGATAGTGTTAGATTAAAATAATAAAAATGTCTTTGTGAGTAAAATCAATGCAACAATTGTTTGAGTAAAATAGAAGACACACTGCTGGTGAACTCATGATTATTCAAATACCAGTTAGTATACAAACGACATTCTGTATGTAAAGCAGCTGTACACACATGAAAACAAAGAGCCCATTAAACCCTTCTATCAGATTTCACAATGACACGACGTTCACAAAAGCCCACACCTTGTTGTCTATGCTACAGCCTAGTGAAACTGCACAAAGCAGAGCTAAAAAAGACATTTGCAGTCAATCTTCATGTTTCCCAGCAGTCCTTTCCTGCCTCAAACAGCCCAATGATCTGCTGCTATGGAAACTCAAATAATGCAAACCGATCAGCGCACGATGTAGATGTAAAGTCATATGTGTGGGAAACAGAAGCAGGGAAGAAAGCACCATCATCATCAGTAGGAACTGTAGAGATGCAATCTGTGCAAAAGAGCATTTAAAAAAAAAACAGTTATGGTTATTTATATAAGATGTAGTGGAAACAAATACATTGTTGAGGAAACATAATCCTCCTTTTGAATTTGTATTGTTGTTTCTGTAAATATTTTTGAGCTATGATAACAATATTCTTCTTTATTGTACTTTTATTAATTAAATTATTTAGTGGTTATTTAATGTTTTATTGATGTATGGTCCATAGCCATGGTTGTTTTTAAATGTGCAATAGAAAAGTGTAAAAAGGTTAGACTAGATCTGATGAACTCCAAAACAGTAGCAATACTAATCATATAAATAACAACAAGACTTTTAAAACCAGTCTATTGGTCTAGTTTATGATGCATTTGGACTGTCCACTCATTCACAATATCCTGGAGTGACTATATCTCCGTCTTTGTTTGAAGGCTCACTGATGGCAATAACCATTGACTGTTTACTGTTATGTTTCAGCTAAAGAGACAGGAAGGGACACGTGCACACCAACCTGAAATCACTGATAGCACATAAACGCTGTTTTTGCAGGAGACTATAAATGACATGTCACATTTAATTAAACCTTCAACCGTTTTAGGCGTAACCTTATCCTGTCACAAACCTCTCATTTTTTGCTGTCTGCAGATGAAGCTTCCCACATATTAACATGTAACTAACTGGTCTAAAGCTCTTTAAGTTTGCAAAGAGCACATTTCATATTTCCAATGATGATGAGCACTTTTATCTGCTCATTATTGGTGTTCTTGAAGAAAATTAACACTATAGAGCAAGAATACAACATCCACCTGTGATCCTGGCCCTCTACTGCTGTTAAACAGTGACCTGATCTTACATCATGTGTGGAGTGCTGTGGAGCCCAGGTGTGCATCTTTAAGGCTGTGTTGTGTTTAAAGCGAAAATCAGACCGAGCCTGGTTGTTTCTGAGTTAATTAGTTTTTAAATCTTTTTTTTTAATTAGAGATTTAAATCAGTCAAAAAGATGTTTCTAACACTGATAAGACTGAAGTCTGTCTTGTGAAGCAGTCCAGTTTCTGTTGGCACATAACATCATCTGGTGAGTACTCTAAGCTTGACACCCTGTTGCTTCGGTGCTTATTTTGAAGGAAAAAATAAATATTTCTTGAGTTGCCCTGCTATGTTGTCTTTAAAATCGCATCCCATTTAGTTCTCATCAACATATCATGTTGCATCGTCTCATTGAGGGGTGTAGCGATAGATACTGTATCTATCTTGACTCAAAATACTAATGGTTTCAGTTAAGTTCTGAAAGCCACTTTGCTCTCTAAGTCACCTCAGTCTTTACAAGCCAACTACTTAAGCTCTGTCGCTTAACAATGCATTTTAATACAAGTGAAAGTGATGAGTAAGGTCAACATACCCCCTTGGACTCATAGAAATCAACATATGCTGAATGATTTCTGCATTAACTCACTGGGGACTCCAGAAACAAGGCGAAGAGGTCGAAGCACGCGAAAGGCTCTGAGGGCCTTCACGTCAAACCCCCCTGGTTTGCCTCCAGTCTGCCCCCCTGAGTCAGCGTCTTTGGTTATCATCTCCAGGACAACACTGAACAACCTGGGTATTATACAGGAGAAAATAAAACATGGGATGGAGAAGTGAAATAGAGTATGACAGAGAAGAATCAGGGAACAGTGATGGCAAAGAGAAGAACTGCAGGTAAATGATTAAAGGAAACATGTCACAAAGCAAAGAACAACGCTGTGGGTCCTTTTTGTATTTTCTCAGTGAGCATCCACCTGTTCGAGTCAATCTGGATGCGTATAGGCATAATGTATGCACTTATTCATAGCCCTGGCAAATTTAGGTAAGCAATCTTTTAGTTTTACCAACATGTTTCTTCTGGAAGAAGCTATGGATTAGGGTGATAGCGAGGAGGTCTTCCAAGCTCAAAGACGTGGAACACATCACTAAAAAAAACATCAAAATACCAGTGCAAACATGTGAAAAGCTGTTCAGCATTCCACTGATTATTTGAAAGGGTAGAAATAATTTTCAACATGCCATATATATTTTTTTTAAATATAAATAAAAAGAAATACTAATACCTTTTACTTGTTTTATTGTTGTTTGAGATTAACCTGTCTGATTTCCTTTCAGAAAAAACACATCTAGGTTGAATGAAAACATTTTTACATCTAAATCATCATTTTGTCAATCTTTTATGTCATTAATTCCTTACCGTTTTTTATTTACAACTTATCAGAGTCTACAGGTTCTACATGGGCCAGGTGGCTTACCCACAACCCGTAACTCCACTCAAAGCTGTGTTTGTATATCTGCATCGGTGCATATTTATGTGACTGTACATGTGGCCAACAATTTCAGCCATCTGGACGGGACTTTGGAGGATTGTTTCAGAGTGATTGTTCAGTTTTATGTGTGGGACTGACAAGTGAGATCTACTCTCACTATATATGCTATATTAGTAGGAAAATTTGCGAAGCTGACTTAGAGTTAGGCTGTTTCTGCAGTTCCTTGCAAAGGTTTCCATAACCCTAACCCTAACCTAAAAGTGTTTCTTAGGAGATTTTATGTCAAAGACCAACACAAAGTAGTGCACAGTATTGAAGAGGAAGAAAATGGAAACATGGCTTAGATATTTTTTTTACAACTAAAACTCTGAAAAGTACTTTGAAAACCCACCTCTTGCTCTAATAGCATCTCTGGGTCTTTTTGGGGTGTGATAGCTTAAACTCAGATTGATTGGGGAACATCTGTGTGTAAACATTGAATTTCAGGCCTTGCCACAGATTCTCAATTAAATATAGGTCCGGAAGTTGACTGAGCCATTTAACCACATAAATATGCTTTGATCTATACAACTCCATTATAGCTCTGGCTATATGTTTAGGGTTCTAATTGTTTGTGTTATAATTAATGACGGAAGAAATTAGAGAGAATGTGCATGCTGAAAGCTCTGTGGATAATGTATGAATGGCTGTGATCTTACCCCACTATGACGATGACAAAGTCCAACATGTTCCATCCGTTTCTGACATAGGAGTTTTGATGCATGACCAGGCCATAGGCAATAATCTTCAGAAATGTCTCTATCGTAAAAATTATCAGGAAGGCATATTCTACTGTTTCCTGCACAGAGAGAAAGAATAAAAACAGAAAAAAACACAAGTGAGAGAACTTTACAAACAATAAACTGTCCAGTCTTTAGGACAGGAATTTGTAAAAGTAGATAATACTTTTGTTACATTGTATAAACTTCATAAGTTGCCTCTTTTTATCAAGCAGTGGGAAGGAAGAAAGACACAATGGAGGAAAGACAGAGGGATGTGAGGAAAAGAGAATGGACAGAACAAAGGAAGGAAGATGCTAGGACAGAGGGAAGGAACAGAAAGAAGGAAGGAAAAATACAAGGAGGAAAGAAACCAAGAGCACAAGGAGGAAAAGGTAGATATGAAAGAAGATCTTGAGGTTGGAAGAAGGGGCATGAAGAAGGAAGAAAGGAAGCACAGAATGAAGGAAGATGGTAGGTCAAGAAGAAAGGACACGATGTCATAAGTCTAGAAATACAAATATGTTTCCAGACATTTCCAGACCTAAAACATTTTAATCAAATTCCAGACCCTTCCATCTGTTCCATACGTTGTAGGAGCCCTGTTTCATCATCCCACCCTCACTTCTTACTTTACTCTCTCATTGTCATGTTTCTTACATCAGTGTTTTCTCTCGCCCACACACTGACTGTCTGTTTCAATTCAACAATCAGTAAGCTGGCAGGTAAAAGGTTCAAAAAGATGAACTTGTGTAATGTTGATTTGAAGGACACAAAGCAGGTACAAAGAAGCACAGTTCCACAGAAACACTGATGACTTCAGTGACATGCACACTAACTTCACACCCACTCTCACAGGCTGAAAGTCTTGCAACAGTTGGAAAATTCAACGCTCCCATCAGAAAAGCATTGAGCCAATAACACAAACACATTCACAGAAGGAACTGTAGCTGTACCACAGAGTGTTTTTCAAGTTTCAGATGCATAACCATAAATCATTGTAGGTTACCCGGATGTCATTGGTTCACGTTCTTTTTTCAGGCCCCTTTCATTTTGCCTTCTGTTACTTCCTGTTAAAATGTGTTCATTATTTAGTTGAATGACAATGTCAAACATCTTGTTTTCACTTTTATCAGCAGAGACACGTTTCTTACTTCTAAAATTGTAAATACACATGAAAACCAGGATTACAAAAAAATCCTGCAGTCATAAAATGTCACTCGCAAGCACAAGACACTCTTACATCTACCTCTATCCTTTGGCCCTTAATTCAAAGTTATAAAAAGCAGTATTTCAATGCAAACTGGAGAGCATCTTCAAGAAGAGATAAGTCAACAGTTGATGAAGTTTTAATTGGAAACAATAGTATGGATTATAACTGAGTACTTTGGGCAAACAATAAATTATTTTTTCAGAAAGACGAACAATGATATTAAGCATCATAATATATCAAACAGTAATTGCCATGGATATTTATTGTATTGATGTAGGGAAAACACTATTTTCTGACATTTTTATGGTCTTCATAAGTTACATCAAAACGAATCATTGAAACATTACAGCAATTTTTGTCCAACTGTAAGGATATTTTTCAGAGGGAAGATCCTGCATTTGGTGAGTGAAACCCAGTGTCTCAGCTATGCCATTGAAATTTCTCAGTTTAAACAGTCAAACAGAGCTTGGCCTTTGCCCTACCCTTCTCAACAAGAAACTTAACACTGCTGTACAGTGCATAGAGTAGGGCAGAAATGTTGTCATTTTTTGAGTGACAAGTTTTTAATAATTCAAAATTAAACAAATAGCAGAGAGAGCAAATGTAGCACAAATGAACTAAGTAAAAGGGCACAAAACATCAGAGATGTCGAGGCAAATCTGCAACTTAGACTGGAGCTGCAGTTATGTAGCAAAATCTAAAACTTTATAGGTTCTGAGAATCTAGTCTCCATAACAATCTTTATCTCATATAATCAGGTAGCAAATAAATGAGTGTAGCTCATGGAGTAATGTTGTAGTGTGAAAAGATCAGTAAAATGAGTCACAGTAGCTTCCAAGGCTGCCTAATCGAAGCTCTAACAGAGATTCTCCTCCTAAAAGGTACGTTTCATGGCTCATTACAAGGTGTTTATGTTTGTGATAGCATTATAATAAAGACCACAACAATGTATCTCAAACTGAACAACGTATTAAATGACTTTTGATCATGAAAAGAACAACAAAAACTCATCTTTTTGTGGGAATAATTCACAGTATCCAGAGATAACCTAGACTTACACAGGGACAGCATGCAAACCCAATGCTCATTTATAATTTTGATAGGGTAAATATTAAACCTCAGTAATTTTCAAAATAAAGGGTCTTTTTTACTTGGAGTGTTACAAACATGATAAAGATGTCAGATTTTCATGTGTCAAAGAAGGGTTACAGATAGTTCCAACTTTGTATTTTAGATAGACCAAAGTGAAAATGTTAATTTCAGTACTTGGAGACCTAAGACTTGACTAGAACTTGTCCACCAAAGGCTTGAGACTCCAAAAACTTCGTCAAAAACAGTTTGCCGTTACACATAAGTAAACTTGGTACGATGGCAATGCTTTCAAGAGTAGAAAAAGTAAAATTAATAATTTGATTGAGAAAAATGAAAAAACAACTGATCATTTTGTTTTTCTATGAATGCCCCGGCTACTCAACTAGACTTCAGTTTTTCTGTTACATGTGTGCCCTGTAATGGACTGGAGACCTCAGGCTGTACCCTGCTCGGTTTTCAAATAAATAAAAAATACTCCAGTAATGTGAAACCTCTTTTTATTCAAAAGTAACAGGATAAAATAAGTATATCATTATCCATCCCTTTGTCTAGATCCTTCAGAAGATCAACTCAGAGGCTGTTTAATAATTGATGTCTCATGGGTGGCCGTGTGTTTGACTCCTAAATAAACTGAGCGCAGTGCCAATGCAGTGGCTGGGTGATGACCTGTGAAGAACAACATCACTCAGAGCTGTTTCACACAGTTAAGAGCCTTCACTGCCTGCCTCCATTCAGTTTAACATTCTTGCGCCATCCTCCTGTTTACAGAAGACTGAAATGTCCGTTCTTCTGCTTGGTGAACAGCTGACTGTCAGTGCTTGTGTGCGCGCGTCTGTGACTTGAATTTGTAAAGCTGTGGGAACAAATGTGATAGCGCAGCTAGATAACATTATTGCAAAACTGTTTTGTTTTACATTTAATTTTATTATTACAAAGAGTGGTCTTTCCACATCACATTGGTTTCTTACTACTAAAATATATCAAGTGATGATGCATTTATTCAGAGCAGGGAAAAAATGTCCCACGTTGAGAAATTGATTTTTCATGAGTTCATGCGTACCACTATTAAGGGCACCCTTTATGGTGAAACTTTGTACAACCCCCTTCTGCCAATAGGATAGCACTTGTCCTGCTACAACATTTCACATAGTTTAAGCGCATAGAAATAATTATCTTTGACTAATAACCTTTGCACAATCTCTCTAGATCGTCCTGAGCATCTTATGCTACTCATCACACCGACAGGAAAATCTTTGTGTAGGTAGGTAGGTAATAGTTTTTTTTTTGTATGTGTGTGTGTTACAAACCTCATGATGGGATTAACATGCATGACATGATATTATATAATATTACTAAATCCCTGATTCTTCACTTATTCTTATCCTTCACAGCCCCACGGGAATATCTGTATGGCGATGTGAGAGAAGCACCGGCCTGAAGCTCTTTGATTGTGAGTTCAGTTAAAACTGACGTGGTGAATAAATGAACACGCAGCCTGATAAACAGAGCTCCTGGTTTCTGTATGTCTCTGTTTCATGCCAACTATACATTGAAAAAAGAGCAGTACCCACTGTTTCTGCTTCTTATGTCCTGGATCAGTGACAATTGCTCCCTCAGAGGTTGTAGTAAAAATAACGTTGCCATGGAAATCAGGCTTGTCTTGTGTGTGGGCAGAGAAAGAGACTTGAAATAATCAAGTGAGAGAAACTCAAGACAACTGCTCTTAATACAGCACACTGGTTCGGTTGAATGCAAGATTTTATTGAAGCCCTCCCATGAATGATACTCAGTGCTTTCAACTCAGTGCTTTATCAGTCTTTTGAGGCCATAATCAGGCTTCTGGAATAATTACGATTGCAATTTTGACAACTCTTCTAGGTTGTAGGTGTAAGTGAAAATGGTTGGTGTCCTGGCAAAGACCTGGCTTTTAAAGAATAGTTTGAACATTTTCAATATGGTTGAGGTTAGGGCATTGATATTCCATAAGGTTGTTCTGTTGGGAAAATTCAATTATGTCAAAGTTTCACTCATGTCACCCTGACTGTCACCTCTGATGAATTGAAATTGTTTGGGATATTCAGAAAGAACCCAGTAATCACCAAGGCTCAAGTCTATAAACTGGAAGATGCTGAAACACCAACATCAGTGTCAGCAGTAAAGAAGGACTTGCTCCAATATTAACACTAACAAGTGCAAATGAGAAATGGAAAAGCCAAACGCCTTTTGGAGCAAGGTTTGTGGTCAGACGTGACAAAAATTAAGCTGTTTGGCCTTAATAAGAATGAGTATATTTGGGGGAGTCAAGGTGAGGCAGTTTAAATCTACAGCCGTTGTACCACCTGTCAAGCATGATGGTGGCAGCATCATGCTGAGGAGCTGTTTCTTTACCACCAACACAGAAGCTTGTTGATTGTCAATTGGCTAAGAGACATTTAACCAAATAATAATGGAAGACAGAAATATATTTATATACAAATTCAAACTTGTTCATCTAATTCTTGCTATTTATTTTCATTTTATTTGTATGTTGTATAAATGTTCCAACCCTGGAAAGATAACAGTTTAAATGCATTGTTATAAAGCCATAATTTAAACGTCTTTCAAGGACCCTATGTACATTTCAGACTGGCTCTCTACCTTTAAATCTCAAGACTACTATTGTTAGTTTATATCTAATGCGATGCCACCAAGACAATAGTAAAATCTTGTTGACAGAATGGCTTATTTAATTTGATTTATTTAAAAACTATAACTTCTTATACTGATATTGCCATCTGTCTGCTCAACAATTTCACATGCATTGAGTTGTTTTGAGCCGGAGGCTACCTACAACAGACTCCGGCTCAGACACCAAAAGAGACACGGCTTAAATAATTTAAGGCAGATAAGTGTATCTTCTAAGCTCTAAAATCCTCTGTTTTGGAGGTGGGACAAGACCTTTGGGTTGCCTGAACTGAAGCTAAAACGAGCTGACAGAGAAGTCAATTCTCAGCAGATGTTTAGTTCTTCACAGAGACTTTTATACTGTTTTAAACCCCCAAATGTTTGATACCTGCCTGTCCACTTCATGTAATTCTGCACATTAATTGTTTTTTTTTACTGAGTTTGAATTTTAGTTCTGCTCAGTTATATAACCGATTATTTAATTGTATTTCAGCTGAGCAGTGAATGGAAACATAATTGTTATACAGCATGTGGAACAATCTTGCACAGAGGACCTTTTATATCTACTGATAAAAAAAGTGTGTCTAAAAGACTTTAATATTAAAAACTCCCACACTGAATTGAAGTGACAAGATGTGAAAATGCTATTTAAGGCTATTCCCTGAGGGTATATAGCAGCCCTAAACACTTTTCAAATTTAACACATTCAATAATCAATCATAGGATATTTGTTCAAATTTTAATGTGGCAAATTGTAAATTCTTAAGGAAATATGATTGTATTGCATACATGCTGAAAACTCACAAAACATTTATTCTAAACAATCATACTTTGTGAGAAAAGAAATGTAAGGTCCAGAATTTGACAGTAATAATTGAAATATTATTTTCTGCATACTACATGAAATGTGTCAAAAAGGTCAATATGCTGATTATTTCTTAGGAGAAAGTTAAATAAAATAAAATAACAAATAAAGTATATAAAGACAATAATGAAAAAACGGGGAGGTAGTTTTCCATAGTTGATACATTTCTTGAAGTAGGTATAAGTTTTATTGACGAGAGTAAGAGAAATTCTTTGCAGAAAGAATCTGAACAATGCTGCCAAAAAAAAGGGCTCCATATAGTGGATTGATTTTTCAAACAATAAAAATTCACAAATTTCGCCATGTAAACCCCGTTTTGTGGATAATAAACTCTCTATTTCTACAATAAACCATTGTTTAGTTTGTCACTGGTTTCTCAGCTGAACAGTTCAGTGTTAGAACTCTAGCTGATCAGTGGGACTGAGGCAATCTGCAGCTCCTGCCAGCTTTATTTTGCGAGGGCCTGAATTTCTGTTGAAAAACCAACAAATAAACTCGGTCCCAAACTAACATTAAAAAAGTAAAATCGCCATCTAATTTCACAAAAAACCCCCGGGGTTTTTTTTAAAACCTTTGTATTGAGATGTCAGGATGTCTGTAGCATCAACAAAATTTTGTTATTACCACAATGTGCTGGTGTCTCAGACAGGTATGTAGAGAGAGAGAAAGCGAAAAAGGGGAGAACACAAAAGCTTTTTTTTCCCCATGCAGGGTTTTTTGCCCCGGGGGCCAAAGTAGGAGGGGCACAAAGCTCAGTGTTTTGTGTATGAAAAAAAGCTTTTTTTTTCCATTTGAGGGAGGGGGTCGGATTAATCGGGGAATTTTCCCTTAGTATGGTGGTAAGGTCTGTTTGGAGCCGGGACCTGGATGGAAAAAAGGGGTTTCACGGGTAACCCCGCCCTCGGCCCGACTAAGGGGAGATAGACTCTACTTCCCCAGCAATCCTGCAAGGATCAGCAGGTATGGATGGATGGATGGATGGATGGATGGATGGATGGATGGATGGATGGATGGATGGATGGATGGTGGCAGAGTGCAACTGCATGCACAATTCATAATCCAAAACATTTTGTTTGTGTTTTGAAAATATTTCTTTGATGCCAAATCAATATAAAGCCAGAGAAACTAAATATAATTCAGTTCAGTTTACTCCTTATTGATATTCTCAGCTTAAAATGTGGACGTCCACTAACCCCTAATTCTATTATAAGAATGTGTCAGCATCAGTAAAACAAGACTAAATTTCCTGCAGGGGATTGTTGAATACTCCTTCTACAATGCACATTATTACAGATCCTCATTGGACATTTTTCTATTCAAATTCAAGATCTACTACCTGCTCTGATATCTCCATGGGTAAAAACTCTTCATGACGCAGAAATCTATCCATCTGCAAAGTTAGGGTTGAAGTCTCTCTATTATACCAAACTCACTTAGTTCACTGTAGAATATGTTCGTGACTGGTTTGTTTAATACATTTCTGAAATTGGACAAATTTTCTCTCATTATCTGTCTTCATCACACTAAACTGTCCTAGTGAAATATGTGACAGCTGAATATTATAGAGTTTAGATCAATCTATTTAGGTAGTGAACTGCCTACTAATAATTACTTCACAGAAAACCACTTCAAACATACACCATGGAAATAATTAGGAACCCACTAAAATGACTATACACTGCTCAAAAAATTAAGGGAACACTTAAACAACACAATATAACTCCAAGTAAATCAAACTTCTGTGAAATCAAACTGTCCACTTAGGAAGCAACACTGATTGGATTGACAATCAATGTCACATGCTGTTGTGCAAATGGAATAGACAACAGGGGGAAATCTTTGGCGATTAGCAAGACACAATCAATAAAGGAGTGGTTCTGCAGGTGGGGACCACAGACCACTTCTCAGTACCTATGCTTTCTGGCTGATGTTTCACTGAATCAATGTGAGCTGTGGCAAGGTTTGCTGTGTCTGTCAGCGTAGTGTCCAGAGCCTGGAGGCGCTACCAGGAGACAGGCCAGTACACCAGGAGACGTGGAGGAGGCCGTAGGAGGGCAACAACCCAGATGCAGGACCGCTACCTCCGCCTTTGTGCAAGGAGGAACCAGAGCCCTGCAAAATGACCTCCAGCAGGCCACAAATGTGCATGTGTCTGCACAAACGGTTAGAAACCGACTCCATGAGGATGGTATGAGGGCCCGACGTCCACAAAATGGGGGTTGGGCTCACAGCCAACACCGTGCAGGACGCTTGGCATTTGCCAGAGAACACCAGGATTGGCAAATTCGCCACTGGCGCCCTGTGCTCTTCACAGATGAAAGCAGGTTCACACTGAGCACATGTGACAGACGTGACAGAGTCTGGAGACACCGTGGAGAGCGATCTGCTGCCTGCAACATCCTTCAGAATGACCGGTTTGGCAGTGGGTCAGTAATGGTGTGGGGTGGGGTGGCATTTCTTTGGAGGGCCGCACGGCGCTCCATGTGCTCGCCAGAGGTAGCCTGACTGCCATTAGGTACCGAGATGAGATCCTCAGACCCCTTGTGAGACCATATGCTGGTGCGGTTGGCCCTGGGTTCCTCCTAATGCAGGACAATGCTAGACCTCATGTGGCTGGAGTGTGTCAGCAGTTCCTGCAAGATGAAGACATTGAAGCTATGGACTGGCCCGTCCGTTCCCCAGACCTGAATCCGTTTGAGCACATCTGGGACATCATGTCTCGCTCCATCCACCAACGTCACGTTGCACCAGAGACTGTCCAGGAGTTGCCGGATGCTTTAGTCCAGGTCTGGGAGGAGATCCTTCAGGAGACCATCCGCCTTCTCATCAGGAGCATGCCCAGGGGTTGTAAGGAGGTCATACTGGCCAATGGAGGTCACACACAATACTGAGCCTCATTTTGACTTGTTTTAAGGACATTACATCAAAGTTGGATCAGCCTGTAGTGTGTTTTTCCACTTTAATTTTGTGTGTGACTCCAAATCCAGGCCTCCATTGGTTAATAAATTTGATTTCCACTGATGATTTTTCTGATTTTGTTGTCAGCACATTCAACTTTGTACAGAACAAAGTATTCAATGAGAATATTTCATTCATTTAGATCTATGATGCGTTATTTGAGTGTTCTCTTTATTTATTTGAGCAGTGTAGTTTATCATAGACCAAGTTACACAGTTATTCCCTACAGATGTCTGTCTGTAATTACAGCCAAATCCCATTAACATGATCTTTACTCCTCTTTGTCCCTAAACACCAGGACCAACTGCAACCATCAGTTAGGCTTTAACTTTAGGTCTTAAGACAGAGTTTCACACAGAACCTTGCATCTGTCTGTATGTAAACCCAGTCATTAAGCTGAAAAATGGTAATTAAACTCTCTCACTGTTGTCTCCAACAAAGACATGATGATAGCAGCAGTAGTGAGTTGCCTGTACTCTCCAAGTGTCACATTATGTTGTGTGAATCTTTGCAGCTATACAAACAAGTGGATCTTTTTTGCTCTCTTCAGGCACCTATGACTAATTAATTATTCAAAAGAATGTTTTGTTTGCCATTTTTCCTACAATTAACTGTCGTTACTCTCGCTGCAGTAATGCTGTGTGCAGGTGCACGTTGAACATATAGAAACCTACTTGTAACAAGACTAAGAACACTGAAAAACATTGCAAACCTGAGCATTTGATAATGTGATTTTCATTTGCTTCAAATAATCTCTAAGTTTATCAGTGAAGTTTATGTCCGCTCAAATGTCTGAAAAAGATGGAAAAAATGTCTTCCTACAAGAAGTATCAGGAGGACAAAAGCTTTGTGTCCTTCTTCAGCCTTCTTAGTCTTATTTTATGTAGAGGATTTGCTCTAAGCTTCATATTAACACTCAGAAAGAGATGATGCCATGTTGATTTGTGTTTGAATAAAGGATCATGCCTCAGCGTTATGCCTCATTTGGAGACTATTGTGTTATGTAAAATATATGGGGAGTAATTTATAACACACAAGACAAATCCATAGAAGAAGAAAATGTGTGTAAATTAGTGATACCGAGGGGTTTAGGAAGAATTAACTCAATCTGACATTCCCATACCTTCCTCTGAGAATGAGAGACAGTAATCAGTGTCTACATTTGGCAAATTAATGATCTAATTTCATGATTTTAAATAGTAAGCAACACAAATACAGAGTCCCGGTTACATAAAGCTTCATATAACTTGAGAGCACTATGCCTTCAGCAGTAAAAGACCGTGAGAAAGAATGATTGGAGGTGACATGGGTGGAGATGTTAACTGTACAGCTGCTGGTCTGGAGAATGTTATTCCTTTATATTTTCTCCTCTAGGTCTGCAGGCAAAAGATTGGCAGTTCTTTGAATGTTTAGATTATAATGGGAAATTAGGTACCTTGAGGTGCTGCCTGATTGGCTACAATGTTATTCCGAACAGGCCAGTTAATCTTCTAAGAGCAGAGATTGACCAATTAGAGGTTTTGCGGCCAATTACTAATCATGAGTTTTGTAAAACTCTGTAAAGTCCTGCTGCCACCCGCTTTACCAGTTTCCGATTTCTCTTTAAGAGCTGTAAATAACAGCAAAATATGTTTTCAATTCAATTTCAATTCAATTTAGTTTATTTATATAGCGCCAGTTCACAACACATGTCATCTCAAGCCACTTCACAAAATTCAGATACATACATTCCAATTAATCTTAACCATTGAACAGTGCAGTCAGATTCAGTTATTTATTCAAACTGTATAAAAAGTTTTTCTATCTAAGGAAACCAAACAGATTGCATCGAGTCAGAGATTTGTAGCAGTCACTCCTCCCGGATGAGCATGTAGAGACAGTGGACAGTCACTTGACTTTGCAGGAATCCCTCATACTGAGCATGCGTGTAGCGACAGTGGAGAGGAAAAACTCCCTTTTAACATGAAGAAACCTCCAGCAGAACCAGGCTCAGTGTGAGCGGCCATCTGCCACGACCGACTGGGGGTTAAAGAAAACAGACCAGAGACACAAAGAGAACATAGAAGCACTGATCCAGGAGTACTTTCTATGAGAAGGAAAAGTAAATGTTAATGGATGTAGCTCCTTTAGTCGTTTCATCTAGAAAGAAAGAACATATAAACTCTGACCCAGTTTTCAAGTTTAGAGTCTGAAGAGAGCACATAGAGTTAGTTACAGTAAAAGCTCAGTCAATCGCCATGTCTAGGAGAGAGAAAGGGTTAAACAGTGAAAGACAGGGCCATGTGGATCATCGGTAGAGGGTGAGCATTAAGTTGTTGCCAGCAGAAGCTTGGACGATGCCCCTCTCCAAAAAGGTGTCACAGGTAGACACAGAGTCAGGCCAGGTGTAGCTTCTAGGAAGAGAAAAGAGAGAGAACAAAGTAAAAAGCTGAAATAACAGCAAATAAAGCAAAATTGTAGAGTAGTGTGAGAATGTAGCGAAGAGGGTGAGAGTGGTCATTATGTCCTCCAGCAGCCTAAGCCTATATCAGCATAACTACAGAGATAGCTCAGGATAACCTAAGCCACTCTAACTATAAGCTTTATCAAAAAGTAAAGTTTTAAGCCTAGCCTTAAAAGTAGACAGTTTGTCCATCTAGAGCCCACTGATGGCCATTGTTATACTAAAAACTACAACGATTGGGATACCTCTCTCTTTCAGATTGATTATAACTATTGGAAAAGAGAGGGGGTCCTACAGGTAGCAGAAATGGAGGGTGTGTTTGCACCTCAACCATAACTGAGCCGGTTTAGGTTAATCCTGACTCCCCCTTACTCCATCCAACAGGGAGGAAAGAAGACGGAGGTAAAAATAAGGAAGATAGCTTAGGATAACCTAAGCCACTCTAACTATAAGCTTTATCAAAAAGTAAAGTTTTAAGCCTAGCCTTAAAAGTAGACAGAGTGTCTGCCTCACGGACTAAAACTGGGAGCTGGTTCCACAGGAGAGGAGCCTGATAACCAAAGGATCTGCCTCCCATTCTACTTCTAGAGACTCTAGGAACCACCATTAAACCTGCAGTCTGAGAACGAAGTGCCCTGTTAGGAACATATAGAACAATCAGATCTTTGATGTATGATGGAGCTAAATCATTAAGGGCTTTATATGTGAGGAGGAGAATTTTAAATTCTATTCTGGATTTAACAGGGAGCCAATGAAGGGAAGCTAAAGTAGGGGAAATATGATCTCTCTTTTTAATTTTCATCAGAACTCTTGCTGCAGCATTTTGAATCAGCTGAAGGCTTTTAACTGCATTTTGTAGACATCCTGATAGTAAAAAATTACAATAGTCCAGCCTTGAAGTAACAAATGCATGGACTAGTTTTTCAGCGTCACTTCTGGACAGGATATTTCTAATTTTGGCAATGTTCCGGAGATGAAAGAAGGAAATCCTGGAAACCTGTTTAATATGAGATTTAAATGACATGTCCTGGTCAAAAATAACACCAAGGTTTTTTACTTTATTACCGGAGGTCAATTTAATGCCATCCAGGTTAAGTGATTGACTAAGCAGTTTCTTTTTTAAAGACTCCGGTCCAAAGACGACAACTTCTGTCTTGTCTGAATTTAGAAGAAGAAAATTTAAGGTCATCCAAGTTTTTATGTCTTCCAGACATGCTTGTCTAACTGGTTGGGCTCATCAGGATTTATGGATAAGTAAAGCTGAGTATCATCAGCGTAACAGTGAAAATTTATTCTATCCTGCCTGATAATTTTACCTATTGGAAGCATATATATAGTAAAGAGAATTGGGCCCAAGTACTGAACCCTGTGGTACTCCACAATTAACCCTGGATTTTTAAAGATGGTTTTTATCATTTACATGAAAAAACTGGAATCTGTCAGACAAATAAGATTTAAACCAGCCTAGTGCTGTCCCCCTGATCCCTATAGCATATTCCCAGCCTTTTCTAAGAGAATATTGTGATCGACTGTATCAAATGCAGCACTGAGATCTAAGAGGACCAGTACAGACCAAAAGTCCATTATCTGAGGCTAGAAGAATATCATTAGTGACTTTCCCCAGCAGAGCTGTTTCAGTGCCATGATGAGCTCGGAAGCCTGACTGAAACTTTTTCAAACAGGTCATTGCAGTGTAAATGCTCACACATTTGATTAGCAATTTTTTTCTCAAAAATTTTAGATAAGAAGGAAGATTGGATATAGGCTCTGTAATTTATTAAGTCATCTCGATCAAGTGAAGGTTTCTTAAGCAAAGGTTTTTAATTACAGCTGCCTTAAAAGTTTTGGGAAACAAAATCCATTTACTAAGGATAAATTAATCATTTTCTAAAATGGGCTGGTAATAAAGGGGAAAACCACTTCCTTAAAAAATTTTGGTTTGGGATTGGATCTAACATAGAAGTTGAAGGTTTAGATGAAGCCAATTTTTTCTTATAATTTAGGAAGCTTCCACAGGACAAAGCAGTCCAAGCACAGATCAGGTTCTACAGTGATTTTCAATTTTTGTCTCAATTGCTGAGGATGAAGTAATCATTTTGGGAGTATATCAAAGATTTTTTTTTTTAATAGAATCAATTTTAAAATTTAAAAAGAATCCCATAAAGTTATGACTGCTGAGAGCTAAGGGAATGGATGGTAAACAGAGTTTGGGGACTCTGTGTAAGTTTAGCAACTGTACTAAAGAGAAACCTTAGGATTATTTTTTTTTCCTCTTCTA
>JAHHUM010002907.1:0-43492 GCA_036173005.1 Crenichthys baileyi
CCCGAGGGCTTTCAAAAATCTGGCACCGTCTGCTTGTCAGAGTCATTATATATCAGGGAAGACACAGGTGCTTGGAATGCCACAGATTGCACTGCACTGCAGCAGTCACCAGGTGCATCTCATCTGCTGATTGCAGTCAGGGAGACCAGGTAGAGCAGACGTGGCAGAATCATAACACTTACAGCAGCCCTGAAGCACTGTTAAGCTAACAGTGGAGAATGAATTTAAATGAGTGGGTGCTTTAGCGGTCATTACCACTAGAAGCAGAAGAAAAGTTTCATTCTGCCTATATTACAAATTGTGACCATGGATGTTCATTACGTTTTCTTATTTAAGACCATGAATGAACAAACATGTTTTGACAACTACAGATTTGTTTGTATTCAGTAATGCCCATCATCCACATGCAAATGCAGTTTTTGGCTTCTGAAAGTGAGCATTTTTTACAACTCTGTCCAGGCTAAACATTTTAACATTCTGTTACTTTTGGTTAGCAAGTACAGAATTATTTGACTTTGAGCATTGATTGTGGTCATGTCCTATGCTGGATTACTATCTATATCAGGTTGTTTCTGTTATCTGCTTGAATCAACTGATCCTGTCAGTCGACGGCAAGTGCCTCTGGAGCAGCAATCACTTGACTACTCAAGGCACAATAAGGCAAAGTGTCGACAAATGCAACAGCCAATAACAGACTTAAATCCTGTCAAGTGCCACAAAAAGAGGATATACCAGAAGATGTGATTCAAGTAATGTTCTTTAAGCTGAGACTACCTGGCACTCCTCAGAGTCAAACATAAACAGAAACATTTTGGCTTCTGTGCAGATGTAAAATTACCATCTGCTACTCAAATAAATAGGCCACAGCTCTCAAGTGCTTTACACCTCAGCTGAAGTGGAAAATATGCACCGTATAGCTGTGGATGTTCCAAAAAAGATCATACAGCAACGTCATTTGGGCTTGTTATAAACATTGAACATTTGCTTCATTAATTCCATATTATTCATGGCATGTACAGCATGTGTGTAGTTAGTAACTCTACTATTAGTATACAGTACCTTTAAATTCACTGCTGTCCTTACAGAGATCATGTGCTTAAACAGGGCTTTTAGCAGTAATAAAATCTAGAAACAAAATGTTTAATGCATGCACTGACCACTTTCTGTTTTCATACATCTTGGGACTTAGATACAATCTTGCCTAAGCTTGCAGATACCTACATGATTTGTACTGTTTAAGGTGGGACAAGACCATAGGTTTGTGTGTTTTGCAGGGGTTTGACCATCTATCCAGTTCACATGATAAATTGACACACAATATTGGGTTCAGAAGAATGACACAAGATTTTACCAAAGTTTTTAGCGCTAATAATCCCCATTTTTTGTTAAGAAAAATATTATAAAGGGTTTTACAAACAGTGTTTCTTTATGGCTGTCTAATTCTAAGTTGATTTAATGCCAAAAATAGCATTGAATGCTCCTTTTTGTGTTGTCACAAATCAATTTCTCATAATTCTAAAACCCTTAAAGAATCTCTGTTCAGTATCAAGTTATCCAGTTCAGGTTTGAGCACTCCAGTGATTTTTGGTTTTGAACAAGAAAGGATCTAATGCAGTGTTGTCTCATTAGCAACTCTGGAGAAGTCCTTTAGCGTACTGCTGATGGGAACAGATGAATACAGTAGCATTGTTTGTGGCTAATAATTAGCCATTAACTGTTTTCTCACATTGCTTACAAATCATTTATCTCGTCTGTCACTCAGTCACTCTTTTTATTTTTCTCACAGGCACCCACAGTCCTACCATACAAACCATTTAAACATCATGGAATCTCAGACATGCTGTAGAAAATAATAACATGTCAAACTCAAAGCACACAGCTACATATCTAGGGTCCTAAAACAAAGTCACATGCTGTCAAACGCTGAACAGAGCTTTGCGAGAGACAGTTCACTTTGATGAGAAATGTTGTGCTATGAGATCTCATTGGGGATCTGCCCTTACTTGCATACCAGTTCTACCCTTGGACAAGTCAAAAGCCAACGATACAATTTATGCTGCTGAGGGTATTAGAACATAGCCAATGGTGTCATGCCATCAGTGCTATGGTGCAAGCAACGGTTTGCATATACTGGGAGATTCAGTCTAAAATGGAAAAACGTCATTCAATTCAATTCAATTCAGTTTATTTATATAGCGCCAATTCACAACACATGACGTCTCAAGGCACTTCACATGTTTAGTCATGTCATGACTAAACATGTAATTTAGATAAAGCTTTTACTTCTTTAGGTGTTATATCAGTTTTTTCCCTAACTGCTCAGTGAGAATAGTAGTACACTGGTGATAGCTGATTTGCTACAATGTTGCCGTATTTCACTTAAAGATTTAAATGTGTTTTCATTATTATCAGGTGAAGTTGAAGCCCACGTTTTTGTAAAGCACTTTCCGTCAGTCTTAATATAGCAGAGGGCTTTTTTCCTGTTTCCTGCTCTGAAGCTTTCAGATTAAATTTTAATCCAATGGCAGTAAGGAAAGACATCAGCGACAATCATACATAAGCAGCTGTCACTCCCTGTCTATCTGAGAAGGGTTATAAGGCTAAAAATGGAAAAATGTCATGTCATGACTTAACATGTAATATAGATAATGATCCATATAGAAGAAAAGGTACAAATGAGTGCAATCACAACTTTTCCATTATCATCTCCCAACAGAAATGCAGCTTCTGTAATGGGATTGCTGCTTTTACTTCTTTAGGTATTATGTCGGTTTTTATTTCCCTAACTGCTTAATGAGAATAGTAGTACAATGGTGACAGCTGATTTGCTACAATGTTTCTGTATTTCACTTAAAGATTCAGATGTGTTTTCAGTATTATCACTATTATGTGAAGTAGAAAGCCACGTTTTATAAAACACTTTCAGGCAACCAGAATTCATTTCCAGACACATGTACCGAGTCCAACACTGCAACACTTGGTGCAGCAAACATACAGGAAACATGCACAAATCACACAAACAAGTACATGTTTAGAAAGTAGAATTTTTGTTATATCCAACTATCATGTTTATTCTGCTTACATTTTCATTTTGCTGCCCCTCCTTTCCTATTTCTTCCCATTGGTTTCATTTCATTTGATCTTACTTCTCTTTTTCCTCCTCCTTCTGACTTTTAATCTTTGATGGTCGCAGTGAAAGATGTGAACATAGGCACACACTTTACTCCATGGCCCTGCTTTCCTCTCCGTCAGTCAGTCTGTTTCTTTCTTTCTTTCCATATTTATTTCATTTTGACAACATTCATTTTGTGGTACAGCTCCATAAGCTTTATATGAATAATGTGTACACGTCTGACTGATGTGGGCTATTTGCACACTGCTTTCACCTCACATGTTTGACCGCTGAGATACATATTGTAGGAATGGACAGAGATGCTCTAATGTGCAAGTCTGGAGAGATGAAGTTAGCCCTCCCATCCGAAGGTTCCTGGTAGAAGGCAATAAAGACTGTCACAGTGACGAGGCCTTGGCAATGAGATTTCCTGGATAGTTGTAAATGTTCAATCACTCTTTCTGTCTTTTCCTAACCTCTGTGTGCCCATGGAAATATGAGCTGAGAGAGGTTAGTGAGACACATGGAACAGAAGGAAAGAAGCAGGAGAAGGAAGAGGTGAGAGAAGCAAAAAGAATCAACTTAATTAACGCAATGGATTGAAAGGGATGGAAAGAAACCAAGGGGGAGAGAGGAAGGAGTTGCAGAAGAGTCCGACAGAAAGGAGTGATTGCAAGAGCAGCAAGGACATCTTGGACTTTAACACTGCTCCTAACCCTGGACAGATGGCCATGAGCTGGGGACACTGAGGAGTGACCAGAATGTGAATTTGTTTTGAGCATGTGTGTGTCTGATGTGGGTGGTTGTACGAAAATAACAATTCTAAACAATTTCCCTTTGACTGTCAGAAATTGCCATCATTATATATATTATTTTCTATATTTTTATACGATTTTGTAAAGGAACTGAATTGCTAATCCCAGTAACAGTCCTTGCTGCTAACTTTAACTACTCCAGTTTCATTGATTATGAATAAATGTGAGCATTTTTCATAAGCAGATGGCTTTTTTTTCAGTTTGCTGCTCTGAAGCTTTCAGATTGATTTTAATCCAATGGCAGGAAGGAAAGAGATCAACAATGATCATACATAAGTAGCTGTCGCTCCCCGTCTATCTGATAAGGGTTATCAGACAATTATCAGGCAATTATCAAAAAGCTTGGAGTCCATCATTCTATTGAGAAAAAATATTCTCTGGAAAACAAACAAGACAGTTGTCTTTTTTTTCTCTCTATTACTCAACATCCTAGCAAGTTTACTAAAAACAAGATCATTAAAACTGATCTCAAAGACCCCCACCACCTGAGACATCATGGAGTGTGTAAAGGAACAAGAAAATAATCTCAAACTTGCCAGCAAAGACTGGACCTACAGCATGAAGGTGTTGGAATAGCCCAATCAGAATCAAGGCCTGAGCTTAAGGACGGAGCTTAATAGTGCAACAATAAATGCTTTCAAAACCTAAATTCAAAAGCAAAATAGCAAAGAAAAGTGGGCCATCATGATGTGAGAAACTGAACAGGTCCCACAGATAATGATTATTTCATGTCGGCTAGGAAAAGAGGTTCAACAAGCTGCTGAACATTTGGTGTGGACTTTGTTTATTATGACTTCATTTTTTTCAACAATTAAAACAATTGAATTTGTAGTGTTTATAAAGCTGCATTTAATCATTTTTTAGTGAAATAAAATGTTTAAGATTCTTCTGCATAGCAAATCCCAAAAGGAGCATGAGTCCTGTTATTAGAATTTCTCGAGAGCCACACGTTCATTCTTACAGCTGTGTACACTCAGCAGTTTTTCTGGGCATGTGCGGTGTCTTCCCAGGATGCAGAAAAGGCTGCTGAAGATTGAACTATCCGTCTGTCTGCAAGACAGAGACGGCCTCCCCTGCATCATTCCTAGTAAGCAGCAGACTCAATCACAATAAAGGCCTGCTGCGCTGGCACTATGCACTCACAGCGTCTGCTCAGGGGAGATCCATGTGATGAAGAGGACGGGGACAGAGAGGCAGGGATAAGGAGCAGCAGGAGGAGCAGGCTGCCTTCGCTCTCCTCCACCTCCGCTGTCTCTCCTTCAGGATAATGAATCAGACATAGAGAGCATGGTTTCACAGGCAGTGGCCAATGCATAAATAACGCCTGCAGAATAGAGACCATATATGGTGTTGCTGTATGAATCCAGCTTTCTGTTTCCTCCCTCACACACACACAAAGACACACACTTCTCACTGAGAGTAGATGGTGTGCTACCACAACAAGGTCTGTACCATCATAAAAAGCTTTCAGACAAATGGCAATCTGTCCTTTAAAATAAATTAGGTGACAGTGGGAGACAGATGTGTAGATGTGCGCAGGTGAAAACAAAGCCAGAGGTTTAAAGGCTGAGAGATGTTCAAGCTTTCATGGCAGGACCAGGACCTTCAATGAACAGCCATTCTGCTTAATTACACAGCAGCCAAAATGTGACAAAACTCTTCCTCCACTATTCTGCTTGAGGGTTGATTTTTAATTCAGATTCTCATTTCTTTTTTACTTCCCTTTCTTATTTTTTTGTTCATTATTTTCTGCTCAAACCCTTCTACGAGTCCATTTGTTATATCCATCCATGCCTTGTTCTGCCTATCAGGAATACAAAAAAGCTTTATGTCTCTGTACTTTCTCTGCAGTGAATTTTGACTCAGTTTTCCATCAAGTATTCAGGTTGGGCCTGGAAGTCTAAGATCTCTGTTTTGAAGGCTGACTTTAAAGGCCAAGGGGGAAAACAAAAATTACATGCAAAGACTAACACACATTTAACCTTTCGAGAAAAATTACATTTTATCCATCTAAATCCTGCTTGCTATTTTCTGCCAGGGCTTACAAGGAGGAAGATGCAACCCTAGCTTCTCTCTAGGAAAGCAAAATAATTGTCATAATGGAAGTCTGATTTTTCATATTTCTGCAAATTATACACACAACAAACAGTTACACACCAAAGTAAGCCCCCAGAACAAATATATGTGAAACTAAAATTCATGTATGATTTTGTCCACATGCAAACCAGTGATGGTTAGAAAATGGACTTAATTTTCAAGGTGTTGGTTTCACTGGTTATGGCCCAAAGCCACAATGAGAGGAACAATAATGTTAAAGGCAATAGCTGGAGCTTCCGACAGTCAGCCAGACCATTGAGTAAAGGTCAGCGGGCAGCACTTTTAGGACGGCCAGCCATATTGCACCCATAGGCTGAATCATTGGGCCACTGCTGTGTATGATGTACCAGCAACCTCCAAATCAAATTATGTACGTCTCTGTCACTGGTCAAAACATTCCTGCTGGGTGACTAAGTTGATGCTTTTCAACCTTTTATCAGTAAGCTTATGTTTAGTCTTGTGCATTTCTGCCATGTTGTCCTTTTGGTCCAGCTACACAGTCAGCACTAAAGCAGGGCTTGCTTTTAATGACCTTGTAAACATGTTGTGACACATGACAGCATGTCATTACTCAACATAAATGTTTGCTAAATAATCTGAAAATAAATGTATTTCAATCAGTTATTTTGTCTACACACGTCTCTCTCTAAGGGATACACTGATCTGATCTCTGGGGTTCTTTGGTGGAGTTCCCTGATAAAACTCAACACCCAATATATGCTACTAGTACATTATCTGTGATTTTGAGGTTAGTCTCTAAAAGACCATCCTCTGCAGAAAAAGATGATAGAGAAACCAGAAAAAAACTATATGTAATATTTCACAACATAGCAAAACTACATTAGTAAAAATAAAAAGAACAGCAGGAACTTGTTTTTTATTTTTGCTCTAAGGCTTTAGATTAGCCCACTGGAAAGGAAATATATGAAAAACAATAAAAATTAACAAACAAACACTCTGGTCCCTTTGTTGGTCTTCTCTTTTTAAACTTACTTGAGTTTTCAAAATACTATCAAAATAAATTAGACTCTAAATGAATTAGGTTGATTTAGATTTGATTGGATTTAATTGGGTTCTAACTACTTAGGCTGAAATAAATCATAATTATATTTAAATGTATTTAATATGATTAGCATGAGTTGGTTTGCAATAAACTCAATGAAACTGAACTTTAAACCTTGACCTTTTCTAGGTACAGTCTGATCAAATTATTTGTGTGTTGTAGAGTGTAAATAAAAGGAATGCAAGAGACAAACGCTATACCTCATTTTTATGTTTTCCTTATTTGCTAACCTGAATTTTGCTTACTTATTAAAACTTTTCAAACATTTTCAGTGACACATTGATTCAGATTATATGGTTTCTATATATGAGACAGAGGTGAACTGTCTTTTCATTGTCTAATTCAGTCCATCCAAAGAAAGAGATATTTCCAGATCATCCTTAAAGACAAAGTTCAGCACTTATGTCTTAGTGCCCCTCCATAATCAGTCATGTGGGCACACCTTTTAATTGTTGAGTTTGTTCTACATATAATATTGTTGTTCTTTACATTATTTAACACTAGCAGTAATATTGCTGATGATTGCCGTTTTAAACTCATCAAACCTGGCTCCTAACTGGAGGAAGGCTTCCTGTGCCATTTAATTTTCTTTTGTGACCAGAGCTTAACGTGTTTTAAAAAGAACGAACCCAGGCACTTTCTGCTGCAATTAGTAATATGCTGACAGGGAGAGGTTTTGCATCTGAAATATATTTCTGTCTTTGTCTATAGTCGTTTTCTTCTTCCTCTGAGAACATGCCGAAGAAGCTGCAATGGCTGAAGCAATTAGTCAAGGAATGTGTTTTTTCTGTGTAAAACTATGCTTGTGTGTGGTAGTGAGGTCAGGAGTGGTTCATCTATGCATGAACCTTCTTCATGTGGCAGCTGTACATCAGTGTAAATACAGTCTAGGCATTTTAGTAATATATTTCTGTGATTTACGGGGGGGAGGGAGGAGTAATAACTGCTAGCTGCTAAAAAGAACAATGTTTAGCTCCAACATCTAACTCCCAGTGGCTCATTTCAGACAAAACACCAAGCCAGCAGGCCAGCGGATCACGTCTGAACCTTGCCCAGCCACACACGCTCACAAACACCCTCTGGGCGATACAACAACAGCCGTTGCCCTGCGGCATGGGAACCTCGTGTGTGGAACTGAACCAAAGCACAACAGAGCAAACTATCAGAGTCTGGCGGATCAGTGTTTCCCCATTCACATCCAATCACACACACACACACACACACACAGCCAAATATGCACACAAACACTAGCAACTCTGACTAATCTATTGTCAATGGCACAGTGAGCCAGACCCACCAGACCAGCCATCCAGTCACAGAAGAGCTGCACTAGTGGTGCTCGGGGAGCTGCAGCTTGCACTGTGGCAACGTGCACCATCTATAGGACAGAAAGGGAATGGCATCTAAACTTTTAAAAATAAATTACAATACAGGGCCACATAATTTAACAGTTTCTGCATTAATTTGTAATGGAGAATTTTTTTCATATTTCTTGTGAAATGTTTACAAAATAGGAACCTAATATAACCTGATCAACCTCTATGACAGCTAATATTCAGTGAGTATGAAGCAAAATACAGAAGAATATAAGTGCCTATAGTATCACAAAATATATCTCCATCATGTATTTGTTTGGAATTGATTCAGTGACGACAAAAGCCCACGGACAGAAACACTAATTGCATCACAGTTTTTAATAGGTCAGCTTCATACAGCTCTCTGAAACCTAATTTCCTGAAAACAAGAACATAAGATTTAGTTAAGTAATGGTGCTAATTGTGCAACATAATTCTGCCCTTAGGGATTTACTGTGCCAAGAAAAGCCAATTTTAATTGTACTAAAGATAACACTGTTTTTATTGCACAAACAAGCACAATACAAGATAAAAATTGTATCACAGAATGCTTCACATGACAAAAATACAATGCATCCTCACAGTCTTATTTGTTCAGCCTTATTTGTTCCGTAACCCTTCTGCATAATGTAGTGCTGTGCAGACGTACACAAAACCCTGTTCTGGCAATTAGAACTGATGGGAGTTTGTGTAATGAGGACGGTATAAGACTTAAACCCACTGATGATCCGGTCAATCTAAATCAATAGCCGACACATAATTAGGCTGAGTAATATTAACAGATATATTTCTCCCTGTCTGTCAAAGTACACAAGCAGCAAACATGGGCCATAAGTAGGAGGGTGTTTGGAGGCGAGTGCAGTGTTTGACCACCTGACCTTTCAGTGTTTGAGCAACTAATGGAGAGATGGGGAGACAAGGTAAGAGGGCATGTCTGCGTAGTTTTCAAACAACGTGCAGAACACGTGCAAAATTAGCTTTCAGTGTAAATGTATTCTAAATTTCTTTGCCCACTATTAGACTTTGAACCAGCATCTACAGTCTGATGGCTGCCTTCATAATATCACTTGGCTTAAGCATGGGTGATAATATGGGTGACGTGAAAGGCAAAACTTTATGATTTTGAGTTGTTTGAGCTCAAACACATAATTACAATAAGCTAATCCATCAAAAAGTACAGTTTACTCAGAAATATTATTTAATATAAAGAAATTACAGATATTTAAGTAATACCAACTCAATATCTTTAAGTACAAACAATTGATTGTACTTAAAAACATAATTACAATAAAAAAGGACATAAAAAGTTCAGTCTAACATAATAAACAAGTAATATCAGTAAATTGGACCTGTTTAAGTAATATGAACTAAGTCTCTTTGAGTACAAACAAAATCTGGGTTTACAGTGTATATGAACCAGATGCATGGATTAATCTGGGGTTTCAAGCAATCATGATGCTGATCCACATCAATGCAATACCACAGTAAAATCACTGACATGTTGTTATGCTGACTGAGCTTAGGCAAAAATATAGAATAAACACCCACTAAATTTAGTGGTGGTTTTTAAAGTGGAACTAAAGCCCAAATAAACTTTTTCTTGCAGATAAACTGTATAAATTGGGCCTTAAGGGTACTATCTTTATGTTACTGTGCATTTTTTTGGACATTTTCATGTAAACTTGTATAATTCTGCAATATTTGTCCTAAAACCGTCTTAGTGCTACCCCCTTCGGGTTGAACTGTGCTACTGCAGTTTCATTTTGTTATTGGTTTAAACCGTACAGCTTGGTACATGTCTACGTCACAGCCCCGTGTTCGGGTATAAAACCAACTGACTCATCCGCAGCGAGTCAGGGGTTGGAATTGTGTGCATTCATCATGGCGTTTTTCAATCATATGCTTTACTTGAGATAATATAAATCTACATGTAAATGTAAACTTTCTGAAAATTTGTTACTGCTTTGACCGTTAGGCCATGTTAGCAATGATGTTACTAACATCACTTTTCCACTCAGAAACTGGACCCATTCTGCTCTCCGCTGCCTCGGCAGCGCCGGCTTCTGGCATCACTGAGCCAAGGCTCAGGCCTGCTGGGCTCCATAAAGCCCCTGCAATTTCTATTCAGTGGATTTTTTTTTTAGCTGGAACATAGGCCTAGCTCTATGGGCGAAATAATATTTGAGATTCAGGGGTTGGCCCTGTGGAGGACTGATGACCTGTCCAGGCTGTCCTCTGCCTACGACAGGCTCCAGGGACACAGATCATAGCTGAATAATCCTACTGTTGTCAGAAACACTTTGCATAATCTAATAGCATTTTTTTTCTAATCTTTTGAAAGCTGCGGATGTTTTTCTTGAATGGTCCTCCTGTAGTATCCAGTATACTGATACTATTATTACACAAGCTAGCAAAGTCAGTTTGTATTTTCTTGTTGTTCTTATCTCATCTTCAGATTTACTATATTTTTCCACTAAAGTTATATATTTGCTAAGTTTAATTGGATGCTAAAGAATGAGTAAGTACTAAAGACTTAAACTCCAAGTTGTATCTGTATCCAGCATGCCTTTCCCTCTGCAGCCAAGACCTGTATTTGTCCAGCCAAGGCCAGCAGTGTGCAAGCTGCCAGACGCTGGACAGTGTGCAGAGCATGGAGGTGGAGGTGAGTCAAACTGGCAACGAAGTCAGGAGCCAAGTTGATAATTCTGTTAGCTTGCACAGCTACAGGAGAAGCGACGCAGTGCTCTGCATGCACCTGGCTTTTAGAGCAATCTCCTGAGATACAGACAAAGAGCGTGAGAGGGTGGGGGAAAGATAAAGAGGGGGAGTGAAGGAATGGAAGCACAAGTGAGACCGAATAAAATATAGAGAGGAAAAGATAAAAAGCCTTTCGGTATTCACTTGGCTTCCATCCTCTCTCGGGGCCAGGCTCACCTCCACTTATTGAAGAATAGAAGCCACTGCTGGACTGGCTGATAGCTGAGACAATATATGCGAGGGCAAAGGGAGAAAGGACAAAAGATCAGGAGGAGAAAGAGTGAATATGACAAAGACAAAGAGGGCTGAATGAGGAGAAAGTGGAGAGGATGTTTTGCACTAGTTTTCCTCCATTAATGCCCCCACATTATTAAAAACAAACACATAAAGGCAGCACACTGAGTGCACAACAGTCTAACTGGAGTATTAGGTCACTGCAGGAGAGAGGCCATACATCGCCAAGTTCAGATATACAGCAGATAAAAAGAGACAGCAATCTCAAAATCTCTATTAAAACCAGTCACCATGCTGTCATATTATCTTTCCTATTTAATGATAACCAAACAGGCTTTAATAAAGCTCCCATAGCCTAAAGCCACGTCCTTAGCCTTTAGGACCCATCATGCAAGGGTTTCACAGAAATGTGTTAGCTCAAGATGTTACTGACACTGTCTGAAAACCTTAAAAAGGAAAAAAGGGAAGCTGCTGCTAAGAATCTCAGCATGAGCTGAAAAGGTTCTCTAGTTATTGGTAAAATCATTAGAACTTTTCATTCCTGGTCAAAACCAAATTGTACAGAACAGAAAAAGGGTCTGACAGGTGAATAGATTTACAGATTATTGGAGTGAAAAGAAAATGTTTTAGCACTCATTTAAAATTTTGCATATCTAGCAAGGAACAAGTTTAGAAACCCAGAGTTTATGGGTCATGAATACGAGCTTTCGCTTAACCTAAACATATTACCACTCAAATATGTTCCACAGGAAAGTGATTTCAATAACACATACATACTAATTAGAATCATTAGTCCCCAAAAATATATTGTGTGAAGTGTGCTGCATGATCAATGTACTTATTGTACAAGGCGTGCAATAAGTCAAGAGACAATAAACAGCAGAGGAATGTTGACTTTCTTAAGGACCACACCTTTTATATATGTGCATTTCAATATTGAAATAAATAGCAATTAAAAGGAGAAGTGGCCTGGATAAAATCCAGTGGAATGCATTTAATGGAAAATTGTAATCTGTATAATTTAGCCCAAGTTAGCTGGAGCAGAAAGCAACTTAACGAGGGTTTGCCACAGTGACAAAAATGAATAAAGAGTCATTTTGTGAAGGAGAAGCTTGACATTATCAGCTCCCCTGGAGATGCACAGCCATTTGCAGATAAATTGAGGCCCTTAGTTTAAAGTTAATTGGATCAACCTGCAGTACACCTTTGGAGTCACAGGGGTCAGCTCATATTATTCATATTCAGGTAATTATGTATTGCGTGGATGTCTTTTTGTCAGCCTGCTCTCTAAAGCCTGAACAGAGCACAACATGTGAGGAGGTTAAACTGGCCCCTGGCAGCGGGAGGAGGAGGCCAAATATTCTCCGAACATTTTTAAGAGGCTGTGATACAGCACAGAAATTTCAGGCAATAAAAAAAGAAAAACATGGAATATATTAGATGACTTAATTTCTTTGTGACTTTGTGAGTACATCTGTCATAACATGTATGCTATTTATACTTTAGTCATTTTATTTCTTTAGTCTAACATTCTGTCATCTGCTCACACAATTCTTTCAGTCTCTGTTGCCCTCAGTCTTTGAGTCTTATTCACACACACCTTGTCATACCTCACCTACACACACTCACACATACATTCTCCTGCCGTGGGAGACTGTGGCTTATGTCCCAGTGAATAAAAACACCATTATTCAGCTAATTAATAACTTAATTAAAGCTTGCTGGCACGTCAGCTGTGGTTGATTACATCATCATTAGGAGTAATTGGGGATCACTTTAATGGCACCTTGAGAGAAGAAGAGAGAGAGGGAGGACGGGAGACAGAAAATGTTCCCTCAACTCCTCCGACGTTCCGTTCAGCATTTAGAGAATGATTTCTGAAATCAAATTGTAAAGAATTAAATGGAGGTCAGTATAACAGAATGACATCAGTGAAGTGCAGATTTCTTTTCTCACTAGCGAATTCATCAATTAATCATTTTGGCAGCTGCTTTCTGGTCCTTTTTGTGCATTTTCTGCCTCCAGTGGAAAAATATATATCTGCATTAATGCAGCCACACTAGAATAAAAAAAGGAAGAAGAAAAAATATGTTTCTTTAAGAAAATTTACATTTTTGGGAAGCAGATAAGCAACTGATTCAAGAATTCAATACTGCAGCAGAGGGAAACAAACATAAAACCCTGTTTCCACAGTATTCACTCACAGCAAGGACATTAACATTGTAAATTAAAAATAGGGTTGTATTTATGCAACATAAACCCAAGTATGACAACTTCAAAGCTTGCTGATTTCAATGAAAAACATGAGAATGATTACTGTGAAATATAATGTATTTCTTAAACCTTAGAATGTTTAAGAATTGCTTCATTCTCCGCTGCACTGAAACCACCAGATTCACATCTAAAGGTCACTTTCAGCATCTTTTAAAACATCATTACCCTTCCTCTAGAGAGTATCTGAAATGCTACACAGATGCCTTGAAAAAATAAAATAATGATAACTTAATGTTAACCAGACTAGGCTTTGAAAACTACTGTAAACATCAAAGATTGTCCTTTTTGCATGAATTACTGTGGATCAATGCAGCATGGTATACAGGGGATCAGCCTGTGGTGTTCAGTAAGCCCAGGTTGCCTTATTAGTAGCCTTTAGCTTGTCTGCACTCTTGTGCCTCTCATGTTTATCTTGACAACGGTCTACTGATTCTCCGAGGTTTAGATCAGGCCACAGAGAATAAAGCAGGTATTGCTTCTTTGGCAGTGTGGCAGATGCCATGTCCAGCTGGAAAAAGAAATCAGCATCTCCAGAAATCTTGTTGTAAAGGGAAGCATGAAGTGCTCTGATATTTCCTGGTGGATGGTTGCGCTCACTTTGGACCTGAAAAACCACACTGGACCACCACCAGCTGATGACAATACTCCCCAAATCATCACAGACTGGAAACTTCACTCTGCACCTCAAGCAAATTACATTGTGGCTCTCCACTCTTCCTCCAGACTGTGAGACCTTGATTTTCAAATTAAATGGAAAATTAACTTTTATCTGAAAAAGGATTATAGACCACTGAGCAAGAGTCCAGGTTTTTTTTTTATCTCCTTAGCCCAAATACGTTTTAGGTAAGGAGTGGTTGTAGCCTATGTCCTTGGTACATCTGTGTGTGATGCCTCTTGAAGCAATAGCTTCATCTGTGGTCCAAACTTCAGTCAGTCAGTCATTTTCTACTGCCTCTTCCATAGTGGGTCGCGGGGAAGCTAGTGCCTATCTCCAACAGTCTATGGGCGGGAGGTGGGATACACCCTGGACAGGTCGCTAGTCCATTGCAGGGCAGATGGACTGGCGACCTTAAGGGAGATTAAGTCCAAACTTAATCTCCCTTAAACTCAAATGGGCTTTTTTTTCACAATGCTCTCAATGTTGTGGTTGGTTGTTGCTTGTGCTTCTACCGAATGTTTCTTTCCATTCAACTTTCCATTTATAGACTTGGGCACAGCACTCTGTACAGCCAGCTTCATTAACAATAGTATTAGCATTGTATTTGTGGTTAACCCTATATGTGGAGTGTGTTACAATGTCAACTGTCATGTCAGATGTCATTTTCATTATTATGTAGGCCATAACATGACCACAATATAGTACCTCTGTATTAATAATGTGTTTGGCCTTCAGTTTTCATAAGCTATAAGCCATAATCATTACAAAAATTACATAATGAATACTTGAAATATCTAACTCTGTGTGGAATAGGTCTTTATCATAAATTTGCTTAGCTTTTTGAATTGAAATATTTATTTTTTTATGAAATTCAAATTTATTGAGAAGTTGTTAGAGAATTTACTTCATAATGCTGGATGGCAGACGTTTTCAGATATTGATAAGAATTATTAAACAGTGACACAAGAAAGATTTAAACACGTTTTAAGCAGGATTCACAATATAAATGTTACTTGGAAGTATAAAAAGTCTTAACGAAAGATGAAGTAGCTCCCAAAGCTTTCTTTAATCCCTATTAATTAGTATTTTACGTTGTGTATCACTAAGTTTTATATGCTAAGTGCCATATTAGATTTTGAGGTTGGGGTTGATAAGAATCATTTCCCACTCAGGACCCTGACCTCTATGGGCCTTTCTGTTAATATTTTTTCATCTTCAAACTTAGACATGTCAACTTATGGGTCAAAGGTACCTGCCAAAATTACATTTTGGGCACATAAATACATGGGATCCTAGAACTAAAAATGCAATTCCCAGTTCTTTCGTTTGCTGTTCTTCAAACCACAACAGAGTAAAAAAGTCAAAGTCCTGTTTTAAAGTCTGTAAAATGAGTGGTACTTGGAAAACATGGTATTTGCTTAAGCGGTAGTGGTTTTAAAAAGTCTGAACCATTGCTTTTAACTAAACACTACTGATTTCAGACATTTTATCAGAATGAGAATCAGCTTTATTGCCAAGTTCATACATACAACAAACAAGGAATTTGACTCCGATATACTTTGCTCTCTGGGTTTCTTTTTTTTTTTTGCGTTATAAGATATATTCTGCATATATCTTCATGTCCTTAAATACATATATACAATATACACATATACAAGGTGAAATTGCGACTTCAGTATGAGGTTGTTTGGTACTCTATTAAATGTTCATCAGAGAAACAGCCTGGGGGAAGAAACTGTGTCTGTGGAGGCTGGTTTTAGTAAACAGTGCTCTGTAGCGACGGCCTGAAGGTAAAACTCTGAACAGTTTGTGTGCAGGGTGTGTGGGGTCTGCAGAGATTTTAGCAGCTCTTTTCCTGACCCTAGACCTGTATAAGTCCTGGATGGAGGGAAGGTCAGTCCTGATGATTCTCTCTGCAGACCTGATTAATCGTTGTCTGGACCTGTCTTGTTTTGTGGATGAGCCAAACCACACTGAGATGGATGAAGACAGGACTGACTGAATGATGGCAGTGTAGAAGATGACCAGCAGCTCCTGTGGAATGTTGAACTTCTTGAGTTGCCTCAGGAAGTACAGTCTCTGCTGGGCCTTCTTCTGAACAGTGTCTATGTGTGAGGACCATCTCTGTGGAGCTGTGGACCTGAAGTGGTCCACAGCTGACACGGTGTTGTTGAGGATGGTGAGGGGGATGTATGGGGATGGTGTTCTCCGAAAGTCCACCACCATTTCCACAGTCTTGAGTGGGTTGAGTTCCAGGTTGTTCTGACTACACCAGTGGACCAGGCGATCCACCTCCTGTCTGTATGCAGACTCATCACCGTTCTGGTTCAGTCCAATGACAGTGGTGTCATCTACAAACTTCAGGAGTTTCACGGACGAGTCCGATGAGGTGCAGTCGTTTGTGTACAGGGAAAAGAGGAGTGGGGATAGAACACACCCCTGGGGTGCACCAGTACTTATTGATCTGCTGCGGGAGAAGATGCTCCCCAGTCTCACCTGCTGCTGTCGGTCTGTCAGGAAGCTGTTGATCCACTGACAAGTGGAGGCTGGTATGCTGAGCTGGGTGAGCTTCTGGTGGAGGATGTCTGGTATGATGGTGTTGAAGGCCGAGCTGAAATCTACAAACAGGATCCTAGCGTAGGTCCCTGGATGGTCGAGGTGTTGCAGAATGAAGTGTAGACCTAAGTTAACAGCATCATCTGCCTCTGTGAGGCATCATCTGCCTTACGGAGGCCTCATAAATGTACATTGTCCGATTGGTTTTCATAATATTTTGCCTATCAGTGATGTAAGCAGTTCATTGTGGTAGAACCACTGAAAGTTAGAAGTAATGTAGCACCATTTTATCTGACACCATGCTTTAGGGTTAAAGGATTTTTCTCCTGGTCTTAAACGAGGACAAGGTTACAGCCAGAACTAAAGGCTTTTGACTGGTAAATATATTGCACATTTTACAGCCTTTTCCCCAATTATAAACCATTTAGACACTTTAACTGACTTACACTCATCCCAGTTATTTCTAATCTGATGTGTTTTCTGAGTGTTAGCTGTCTACTGATCTATGATAAACCATCTGAAATGTCCTCTTTACCTCTGACTACAATGACTGAAACAGGAGGACATAATGAAATTAGTCCAGACAAACCCCGTCCATTCTCTTTATGCCTCATTAGAACCTCATGTCCATTCAGTGCACACTCCCCAGGTCTCATGTAAGAGCCATTGAAAGCTCTATGAATCCACCTCCATTTTTCTAATTTAATTCAGGGTGAAAAGTGCAGAAGCTCTAAGAGTGAAAAGAGGTGACTGTTTTGTTTTATTTAGCTGGGATATTGCATTAAGTAGTCTGCAACTAAGACTAATTATTGTATAATTTATTTATCTATCATCTCTCTTTTATTTTCAATTTATGTACCCAATTGTTAATGGTACCCTACCTCTTAAATTTAAAGGCAGAGAATTACGGCTTAGAATGTTTCAATAAAATGAAAGCACAAAGAGTTCTTAAGACATCAGGTTTTAAAGCCACAAAATGGCATCCATAAAATAATGTCATAGAGAAAAGACTATGAATCATAGACTTCCTCTGGACTTTGCCTTCAGGCAGAGGAGTTCGAGTGACTGGTGCTTTGACGTAAGTCATATCAGGATGGAATATACTGTAGATAAGAAGACCTGTGCTGCAGTACAGGTCCATACGGTGCTGTGAAAAAGTATTTGCCCTCTTACAGATTTCTTATGTTTTGGCCTTTCTGTCACACTTACATGTTTCATATAATCAAGATAAGACAAAGATTACCTGAGTAAATACGAAATGTTCAAAGTTGTATTTCAATTATAAAGTGAAAAAAAACAATCCAAACTACCCTGACCCCACATAAATATAAAGGTAAATGTCCCATAACCCAATAACTGGTTGTGCCACACTTGGCGGTCAAAACTGTTTTGACTGCTAGGTGTTACAGTTACCGCAAACAAGCGGAGGTGTCAGTGAGTCGTTTACATCACAGTGGAGCAATTCTGTCCCACTCGTCTTGGTAGTCTTCATGTCTTGTGTTAATTTAGCCACACCTGGGAATTGACAAGCATGAACAGTCTGTTTAGGGTCATGGCACAGCATCTCAGTTGGATTAAAATCCAGACTTTGCTCAGGCCACTCCAAAACGCTGAGAGAGATTGAAAGCTGGACCTGTTAGTGTGCTTTAGATCTTTGTCCTGCTGCTTAACCAAATGTGCTTAAGCTTAAGGTCATGAACGGACCTTGAAGAGTAAATGGCTTGGTCAGTTATGGCAATTCATCTAGGTCATGAGGCAGCAAAGTAACCCAAGCCCATCACAATTCACCCCCTTGTTTGACTGCAGGGATAAGGATTTATGCCAGATCCCACAGTAGGCACATCTTCAACAAAGTTTCAATTTTGTGTACAAAATACTTCCAAAAATCTTTGAGACAGGGCCTTTGTGTTCTCGTTGGTGAGCAGTGGTTGGGGCCTTGGGATTCTCCCATTAATGCCGTTTTTGCCCAGTGTCTTTCTTGTTGTTGAATCATGAACACTGATCTTAACTGCGGTAAGTGCGGTTGCAGTGCTGTAGTTGTTCAAGGTTGTTTTGTGACCCCCTGGATGTAACATTTAAGCCCTCTTGCAGTTTTGTAGGCCAGCCAGTCGTAGGACTGTTTACCACTGCTTTCTCCGTTTGTGGATAATGGCTATGGTTTGCTGGAGTCCCAAAAAAGGATCTTTTAGCCTACTTTATGCTGTCAGACAGGTTGTCTAATTTTACAGTTTGGACAGTAATCAGGCCTGGGTATGGCTGCTGAAATTGAACCAAAAATGTTCATTAATCACAATTACTGTTTCACATAGGGCGAGCTTGGTTTGGCAATCGTTTTTCACTTAATAAATAAAACCATCATTTGAAAACTGGACTCTGTATTTATTAAGGTTATCTTTATCTGATATTACAATATGTTTGATTATCTGAAACATTTTGGAGTGACAATAAAACACAAAGATTAATATGTAAAGTGGAAATACTTTTTTATAGAATTTAATGTATGTATATACAAGCCCTCACCTACTGCCATAAGACAAGGAAAATGAATAAAAGAATGAGATACAAGCAACTGAAATAAGCAATGTGTGACTAGGGCCAGCCTTATGGATAGACTGAGAAGCTGAGGGAAGCTGCTGGTGAGGTGTTTTTAGCATCTGAGTAGGAAATTTTGTTGATGTCTTTCTTTGGAGGCTTACAGGCATAGCCCACTTGCCGGAGCCCCGAGACAGACCCACAATTTCCTGTTGGGTCTATTTATCTCTTCCTGCCTGGAAATACCTTTGGATTTCCCTTTAGGGTACCTCTTGGGGTCGTGAAAGCCTCTTCAGAAGCTGGAGAGCGTCACCAGGAAGAGGAATGTCCTGGCATAGTACACCCACAACCCCGATCTCACAGATAAGTAGACGACGGACGGACGGACGGACGGACGGACGGACGGATGGACGGATGGATGGATCGCCAATTAGTCTCCATATTTAACCCTAATTTGCAGCAGAAATTCTTTTAAACCACATTTCAGGAACACACAAATCTTGCTCAAGTCTAAACAAGCAATATGCATTGGTGTGTTGAAGGATAACTGCATATGGCTAAAATCCTGTCAAATCCACCAAACGAAAGACCCAGATCTACTGGTCAGTCCTCATTGTCTACATCTGAAATCTCATTGGTTATGTCCAATGTGGAACATGTAAATATTGATCAAGTCAGTCAGAATAGACTTTCCTTCTTGACTTATTGCATGCTGGAGAAATGGATGCGGGGGATTTGGAAACATTCTGTGAGGTAATGGCAAATTGTAAGCCTCTAGGCTGTTACCCATCTGTAGCTTAGATTCTATTATTTACCCTGGGTCAGAAGCGATTCTGACTAATGACTAGCTCTGTAACAATACATGGTTTAAACCATTGAGGAGAATTTAGTGTTTGTGTAACAGAGCTATTCTTAAGTGGATTTTACTGTTTTTTTTTCCCCTCTAAATCCCTTTTATTATGCTTTAGTAGTCAAAGAAATATTATGCAGGAACAATACAGTGTTTTTATGTATTTCTATAAAGCACATTTAAACAGCTCTAACCTGTGAAAATTAAGAAGCTGCTGTATTTATCCAAATGTGCTGATCCACTTTTAAATCCTTATTTATTCTGTTTTATACACTCCGGCACATTAGGAGTCGACTGACTATAAGCTCATTTAAAGACACAATTTCCAACTTAATCTCCTTACACAGAGGCACACTAAAAAAATAAGTGAATAACTAACATTATATCATTAACATCTAAATCTCTGGCATTATTTTGTGTAAGTCAATAGACGAAAATTTAAGATTTCTGTGAGGATGCTGAAAGGCAAAACACTTCTTTTACAGTTACATCTTTGTGCCCGTCCTGAACTAAGGTCATATGATATGGACCTTCACCAACAGAACGAGACCACGGATATAAGCAGCTGAATTGAGTTTCATGCAAAGGGTGGCTAGGCTCCTCCTTGAAGGCAAAGGAAGGAGCTCTGTTATTTAGAAGGAGCTGGAAGTAGAAACGCTCGTCTTCGGCATCATAAAGAGTAGGTTGAGGTGGTTCAGGCAACTGATTGGGATGGTCAGTGAATATCTTTGGACATTCCACTGGGATAAGCATCCAGGTTGGGTGTTGGTCCTTTCTTTGTCGTTGTGGTCATTTTGTAACTGACTTGATGTTGTTTACTTGTTTCGTATTGGCCATGCTTTAATTTCAACCTGCCAGAAGAACATTTCGTAACCGCTTTGACAGCCAACATCTCAAAGTATACAAATTATTAAAACTATGCATGTGATTTGAACATTTTCATGACAGCTTATCTCTTTATAATTCATTCAAATAGTTAACTACAGCAAAACATAGACCACTGTTAAACACGTGAGTATGAAATGGTTTGCTGATGTGCAAAATGAAATTAGTACAAGAAAAATGGAAATGTGTCAGAAAAAACTGACAGACTTGTCGGGAGAACTGGAATGCCCTGGGCCTAATCATGAGGAGCTGAAGACTGTTGAAGCGGAGGGATGTCTTGGATTCCCTCCTGCATCTTTTACCTCTAACAAATTTCAGATAATTTCAAAACAATAGACAGATGGAGGGATAGAAGGATGTACACCAAACTGAAAAGACTGTCATCCACTGCTCTGGTGGGGTTGCAATCAGTGTACAGATGTCAATGAATCAAAGTCAGAGAGGTGACAACAAAAGTTTATTTCATCATAATGTGGAAAGCAGACAATTTACTTTTCTAAAACAGAGGCAAACTGAAGTATTATTAGAACTCATCCAGGATCAAACTAAAGCTAAACTTGCTCTCATTTTAGACTGAGGAGGAATTTAGGCTGAGAAGCGAACAGATGAAGTCAAAAGAATTTCAAAAAAGCAACTCTAAGAAGAGATAATTCTAAAGGTGGATATAAATCTAAGGATAAACAGGGCTGTTTTTTGTAGTTTGTAGTTGTATTTTTTAAGTCTCCCAAAAATCATCCTGAACCTTTTGGTCATCTTACTGTCATGCATTCATTCCTATGTGTGTTTCATGTAAATGGAGAAAATTCTCACAAATTCTTATTGTGTGTCTTTGCTATGCAGGAATTATCAGTGAAATAGGTATGCCAAAACTACACTTGCAATCTTAATTAGATTATAATTCACATACATTTTTTCTTTCACTCGTTTTTTTTCCAGAGTAAAATCCTTAAGTGTGTTAGATAGGAAGAGTGTTAAAGCATTGCCAGCATAAAAAATGCCATCTATAAAGAACTGTGTTCTGCCTAAACAGAAAGTCTGATGATTACCTTATGTATGCCTCAACTGGTTAACTTCCTTGACAGGTGTAGATGTGTAAAACATATATTATGTTGCCAAAACTACATGCTCACCCCACCATTTGAGTTTATTCCATCTATTTCCATCATCATAGGTGTATAAAATTCAGCACCTGAACATGCAAAGAGCTTCTACAAACATTTGTGATAGAATGGGTAGCTCACAGGAGCTCATTGAATTCTAGTGTGCAGTTGTAACAGGATGCCACCTGTGTAAATAGTGAAATTTACCCCCTACTATGTACTGTATACCACAGTCAACAATGGTATTATTATATGGGAGTGGTTGGAAACAACAACACTCTGGCACAAAGTTGTAGGCCATGTAAAATCACAGAGTGGAGTTAGCAGATGCTTGTAGGAACAGTTTGGGCATAGCTCCTTCCTGTTCTAACATGACTGCAGACCAGTGCACAAAGCACAGCCCATAAGGACATGGATTTGTGAGTTTGGTGTGGAAGAACTTTACTGGCCTGCACAGATTTTTGAGTTAATGCTACAGAAGACCTTTGAGATGATTTAGTGTGAGATTAGACTTCTCGTCCAACATCAGTGTCTGACCTCATAAATATGCTTCTGAAAGAAAGTTCATAAATTTCCACAAGTACACTCCTAAGCCTTGTGGAAAGCCTTCCCAGAAGTGTAGTTGCTGTGATAGCTGCAGAGGGTGGTCTGACATCATATTAAACCCAAGAGATTAAGAATAGGATGTTACTTAAATTCACGTGTGTGAAAGCAGACGAGTGAATAATGTAGTCTATCAGTGGTACATACACATGGCTGAAAATATTTTTGCACAGCTTTTTAAGCTTTTTGCACCACTGGTATGAAAATGACTCAAACTCTTCCTGAATTTGGAAAAATAATCAAATGGAAAATTAAACTCTTTCATAGAGTTTTAGAGACAATGCTATAGTTTTTCTGCTTCTAGGGTTCAGTGAGAAAATATATCAGCTCAAATGTGCTTGTTAAATTAGGATTCCACAGGATGAGAAATATGTCAAATTATGAAGACATACATTTCAAACTTTTTCTGTGATAAAGATGGAAGCAAAATGATGCAGTTCTCTCTGTGAGACATGTAGTCAACTTATTCAGCTGTCAGAGTAATGAAAAGGTGTGTCTAAAATGGGATTCAGACTATGTAATCCAGGAAACACTGTAATCCTTTTCATGACAGATAATCACAGTATGTAAATTACGTCTTTTATCAAACAACAACGAAAAGCACATTTAAAAATGAAATGACTGAAATACAATTGAGTGAAAAGAGCTTCTAATTCAGGATTAGTGTAACTGATTCAGGAAACATTCTTGGAGCTTTCCACACTTGCTTCAAAAACAACAGGCCAGTCATCATGCCTTCTTTCTGAGAGAATCTGTTTTCTACATGTGTGCCTTTGCTTTAATGAGAGCTAAACTTGTACAAATTCCAAATAAGAATAAAGGATGTCAGTCAGGTGCTGTTTATGGAAAACGGTCATGAATACTCATGGATCACCAAGGACCAGTCTAAAACTTAGAGAAGTCTTTAAACAACAAAATATCTACATAAACTCTGTGGAGAACAAACTATAATAGCAGTTCTTGTTTTCTCCCAAAAGGAATAGATTAAAAAAAATCAATACCAGCCCACAAGAAAGGAATTTACAAGTTTGCAGGGCCTTGTAATGTGGTTCAAGAAGCTAAACAAGACGCTAACTCAACCAGCTAACCCAGGGCACATATACAGTACACACATGCAGTTCAATTTACATTGGAAGGTTGAACTCTGACCCGGGTACAATATCCCACCCAACTGAACCATGTTTCAGTTGTAAATCAGAAACCAGTGGTTCTAATTAGTTTGTTCAATGACCTTAATATACTTAACAAACCATCTTGCCAAAGACCATGTATTTGGCAAAATAATTTGCATTCCAACATCAACGCTTACACTAACATAAGCTAATATATTTGCAATACAGGCAAATGTACAAAAGAACAGTTTATTAAAGATATCGTTAAACATGCAGCAGCCATACTGGGTTTTGAGGTCAGGCTTTCTGAGAAACCTCCAACCTACCAAGCTTTTGTTTGGACTGGAAAATCACATTCAGTGATTTTTCGTACTTGAAACCTTCAGTGTAGAAATAAAGTGCTCCAAAATCCCAAACTGATTCTATTCTTTGACTTCGCTAAAGACTAAAAATAATTAGCATCTTCTAGCCCTTAATCATGATGTTTGTATTTTGAAATCCGATGGGTTGCCACATACTGGTGCACCAGTGGTATTTCAGGATATGAACAGATATTTTATTCCAAATGGAGAATGATCAGTAAAAGAAATAAAAATGTATTAATAGTGTTGCTGAGTTGCCTGGTTGTTGATGCTGCCATCACACATACAGTATATTTGCTTGTGTCTGCCCGATGGCCTGTCTGTGCCACTGTCTCTCTAACTTTGCGCCATGTGTTAACACATTCTGTAATGCTGGCTTCTAGCCAGATACTAGCTAATCACTCCCTGTCGGTTAAAAGGATTCCATCTGTTTAACTGCCTGTAAGCCAAAAAACTCTCCACATGGACTAGGTATGTCAGACATTCCATCAAAATGAAGATCATTCTGCGCATCAACTGTTTTGTTTCACAAAAAGAAAATTAGCATTTTGAGCTTCCTTTAATTGCCTTCATTGCAGCCATTAATCGCTGTAAGATACAAATGTGCCCTGGTATGACAGTCAATAAAGTCATTATGCAGAGAGGCAGATGGGAGCTGCTGCCGTAATTTCCGTTTTGGATCAGAACAACATGAATTCATGAATTTGTGCTCTAATGCCGTCCAGCAGAAGGCTGAAGCAAATAAGCACTTCTCTGATGACTGCATGCCTCTTCACACTCTGACAGCGGTCATCTCTCAACCAGCACACAGCTGCCTGCTGGCACAAATCAAGCACAGCCAAATTTAATCAGCTGCACATGGAGGCAAACCAATCGGAGGGCCTTTGGGCAAATGCAAATTTTAGTTTCACTGTAAAGCTGCCGTATTGCTATCTATTTCAATACTTTCGTTTCCAATTTGAGAAACTTGGGTTCAGCCTGAAACACACCATCATTAATAAATTTGTGTTTGTGGGGAGGAAAAACGTGATAGCACTACTAAGTGCAATGAAATACATTATTTTAAATGTAATCTATTATAAAGAACTTAAAGTGGGTTTATAATTGTAAAGTGCTGCCTAGGTCCAGTAATCCCAAAAGGCCTGCAATCTGGGAAGCAGTGGTCCACACATCCTCCTTCTCTACAGAGTCCAGAGAAACAGTTCTGACCTAGATTTTACATCTCATTAACTATACAAAGACTAGCTGCAGAAAATAAACCGACAGAGAGCATGAGTGTTTTGTCTCTGGGCTCATTCCTGAGAGCAAATGTGTGGAAAAGTTAAAGCTCCTGCATGCACACACTGCACAGCGAGGAACTACAAGAGCCAGAAGCGAAAGAGGTCTGAATGTGATTTGATGCTTATGGAGAGGACATCCATGCAAACAAACATGACCAGAAACATCCTTGATTTTATATCACCACAAAGTGTTGCTGTTATTTATGTGTTGGAGGCTGACATTTTTTTTTACTCATTTTCCAATAAGTTATCTTTGTTTGTATTTAAAATTCACCATGAAATATTACTGATATTTTTTCAAATGAGTTCTACAGTACAGAAATGATCAATTATCCATCCAAAGAAACTTACAATCATGTTAGGAAAGAATGTATAACCAAACGTAGAACACACACTAGAACACATCAATCTAGATATTACAGACATTGTTGTCATTGTAAAAAAGAAAATTGTTAATTAGTGAAAATGACACAGCTTTTTGGTATTTTTATGCTTGCCATTGATAGTGACAATCATACCATACTTCTTAAAAAACAAAAAAAAATCATTTCTGTCACTGGAAAATCTCACCTTTTAAGAAAGCTACATCCTTTTGTCCATCCAGTAATCCGCATAAACAACTGGGATGACTGATGTGATGTTTATTATCAGTATCATTAGTATCAGTAGTGTACATTTGTACTGACATGCAAGCCAAAATTTTGGCCAAAGAGCTAGTTAGCATTTTGAACTAATCAAATATATCTTCATTTTTAGCAGCTCTGATACTTGGGATTAATCCAGGACATTCCAATGAATCTATGCTGTATAAATGTAGTACTGTCAAAACAGAAATACTGTATGTGCATATGTACATAAATAACCAAGATGAAGAGCCCCAAAAAAATTTACCTGGTTGATCTCACACACACTACAGTCCTTATTTGGCTGTGGCTGAACCATAATTAGCTGATGAATGTTTCCTTGTTGAGGGTGTTAACTGACAAAATCCATTCTCCATTAGCACAGACTCTGTTGACTGATCCAGACTGCCCCATAACAACACATTCTATCGAAAGTGCTCTTGCCCTTCACCTTTGGCTAATGACTGGCGATATCACATCAACATACTTGAAGGTGATCAGATGGGTTAATTGTCTTTTTTTTTGTACTATCAGGCTTAGTGATATTCTATGGCACTTATGTAGTTCTCTATAGTAATACTAAGATACTAAGTTACATTTAGAGTGTATAAAGCCTCTCATCAGTTGGGTGAGAGGCTTTTTGAATGTATGATAAGGGCCAAGCTAACTCATGCACGAAGGGCAAAGCAAGCTAAATATTCCAATGTCAAAAATCTCATTGGTTTCTAAATCCTGACTCAGCATCAAATATGTTTTCCCTTTATCATATGTCTAACATAATTCAAATTGTGATTTTTACTGTTTTGACGTGGCTATACCATATGTATTTGATGTTCAACTTTATTAATATTTAGTAAATTTTCCCTTTTTCAAAACACCATCTTGCAGTGCAGATATATTTTAAAAGGCGGTTAGAATCTTTGAAGTCCTATTTAGGTAGTGATTTGTTAGAAGCTGTGAAGAGCTTAGAAAAATATATCATGATCTATTATCATTATCAAATCAACACAAAGTGGAGGCTTAATACAAGGGTAACACCAACAGTGAAGCATGTATTTTGCAAATGGGAAACTGATTTTATGGTTATGAATCACAGTACCGTCAGTAGGAGTTGCCCTGTGACTGTGGATCTACAGAACACACATGATCGGGTGATATGGGAGGAACTGTAGTACTGTTTTAGGATGCCAGGTAATACACATAAGTATGTGACCGTGGGAAAATATATACAGAAGGACAGCTGGTCAGTGGTGAGGTGTGTGGGAAGAATGGTAGATAAGGTAAAGTTGGGATTGAAATTGCATTCGGGATCTGCATTGAGCCACTTTTTGTTTGAAATGTTTTGTTTGAAATTTGTTTGAAAGATCTGGCAGAAGTCTTCATGTCAGTCAAACAGGAGTTTCCATGGGCTACAATGTTTGGAAATGACAGAGTGATCTGTTGTCAAAGTACAGAGCAGGTGAAAAAGTGCCTGGCGGAATGATCTAGAGAGAAATAAGGATGAAAAGTAAAAGAAACTAGACACAATACATGTGTGAAGACAGCTGCATCAGTTCAGCTATGAGAAGTAGAGGTACTGAAAGTGGATGATTTTAGGTATCTGGGGTCAACCAATATGAGACCGAAAAATGCAAAAGACAGATGAACAGAAGAATGCAGATAAGTAATGATGCCTATATTGGACAAATAAAGTGACTATGGAGCTCAATGAGAAGGCTTAGAAGAAGACCACAGTGATGTTTCGTGGATGTAATGAAGGAGAATATTTCTGAGTCTGTGTGACAGAGGAGCATACCTGGCAATATTGTGAGATGGTTTGAGATACTATAACTTAATTAAACAGCAAGTGAAAAGAAGGAGAAGAGAATGATACTTCATAAGACCTTCACTCTGTTGTGGCTGTCTTCCATTTCCTCACCATCTGCTTCAAAAGAACCTTGTCACTGGCTTTTCAGTAAACGTTGTATGGGGACATTGCTGTTTTTTGTTGTTGATGTCTGTTTTGCTGCAGCCACTGGGTTAGGCCATCAATGCCCAAAAACTTTTTGGGCATTGATCACAAGCTCAGACTCTTGTCATATGCTTAATATGGGGATGAAAATATGCTCTGCCAAATTTGTATTAAAGAGATTTCATGCTGAAATAGAGACACTAATTATGATGGGTTGAGGCTGACAGTGGCAAAAACAAGCACTTTTACTTTGCCTTGAATAACTGTCATATGTAATTATATTGTGGCAATTGCCTGTCACTTGGTTCGCTCCTATTACACAAAATATTGCAAAGAATTTGGAGTTCATGTTTGAAAGTCAGCTACAAACATATTCTGAAAAATCTCTACCTTGAAAGAAAGAGTGATCATACTTTCGGCTAGTTGCATGCGAATATGTAACATGGCATAAAGTAATTATCGCTTGCGCATAAATCCGTATGCATAAACGAGCATTACCTGTCTGTTTGTATGATCACAGGAATAGTTGTCAAATCATAAGCAAACCAAACTTTAAAAGCCAAAGGGATTTATACTTATGCACTTAATATTTGTTATGAACAGAAACGACTCAAAAGACAGGTCCTTGCAGTTCATTGAGTGGTTGCTGGGTCCTGGACAAACCACAGCTCTATCTCAAATAAGTCCACATTTTACCCTTTCAAAACAACCACAGGCACATTGGGAAAGAACCATACAGAAATGGACAATGTCTAAATGCTTAAAGCAGTCAACAAAATCAAAATGTTGTCCCAGTAGAGTGATAAAACTAAGCACACACAGTCAGACTTCTCGTTGTATACTTAGACAGGAGCCAGCACAAAGAAAGAGAGAAAAAGTAAAAGAGCAGGAACATATCAGGACTGAGAGAGAGTAAAATAAAGTTGAGGAGAGCGGAAGAGATTGATTTTCTTTGACATTTCCCACTGAAAAAGTTCTGAACTCATCATAGGGACTTGGAAAAAAGAAACCATATCTAATACATATACTGGCTCCTCCAGCCGTTCCTAAGCAACAGCCTTCACCCTAGGCGAGATCAACGAGCTATGGAGGAAGAGGGATAGAAAGAATGATAGCAGCTGAGAAGAAAGACACAGATAGCAATACGGAGATATCGCAGTGAACTCTACAAAGCGTTGGTTGGAAGCTTTGGTAAATTGATTTTAGGTGATATTCATGATTAATGTTTCAGTATGTTTTTGAGAAATCTATTGGATTTTATTTGGAGGACTGAAACTACCAACAGCAAAAGGAAATATGAAATGAATGGCTCAATAAATATAAGATTACATATTGTATAAAAAAGAAAATGTATTGTTGTATCTGTTCTTCGACACCACTTTGCCTAAAGCTAATTATTTCACTATTTCCCTCTCATTTCCTCTATTTTATCTGAATCTTTGCACATGCACATAAGTGCAATGACTTTTAACCCACCAGCAAAAATCATTGAAACACATCAAAAACAAACAAAAACTGATCATATTTCTTGAGCAATTTCCAAGTGTGACATTAGAAATTAAAACCACTGTCACATTACTGGTTATACATTCCTCCGGGGCTCCTTGATTCTTGTTAGTTTGCTACAACTATAGCAACTACATTACATTTTTTTTGTCAAGCAACAACAAAATACTGCAAATGAGTAATATTAAAAACAGGACGTTTGTATGGTGTAAAACGAGCAGATAAATTCAACCCAGCACACTGAAAGGTACTGCTTACACACAACTACCTGCTTTGAAAAAACATTGTTTTAACCTAATTAAAAATACCACCTGTTCTCTACAAACTGCAGCATTACTTTTTAATTTAAAAAACAGTGACATAAATCACTTGTTTCATATCAATATCTTATTTAAGCCTATTTCTCTTCATATCTTACACAAAACAGATTGGTGCATATTAAACATGGTCTGAAGCTCTGTATTTGACATATAATGGCCTGTTGCAACTTCAAAAAGCCATTAAACACTTGCTTTATAAAGTAAATGGATATACGCATGTTAAATAGATCCAAACATGAAGCAGTTAAGTGCAATTGGTAGAGCATCAAGCCGGTCACTTCAGTGTGCTGTTTTTGAAGTTTCCCCGGTTTGTATAGTGCATATGTAGTGGGATAAAAGGTGCAGAATTAACAGTGTTATTAACAAATAAGGACAGGGTATGTTGCATTTGCGGTGATGTCACCATCTTGTTTTATCTTTTTATTATATTTTAAAATCATTTGTCTAATCTGGGGCTTAAAGTTTAATGCTTTCTGAGTGCCCCCATGTGTTCAAATAATTACAAAATTAAAAAGAAAGTAGGTTTGCCTTCAGTTCAACAGTTCAGGCTAAAGAGGTGCTTCAGTGCAAACAGAAAGAGCATCGTAGCATGAGAATAAACAATGGTATTACGGGGCAATTAATGTTAATTTTAAAGTTGTGGAATATATGTGCAGTGTATATGGCACTTAGATGTAACATTCATCGAGAAATGTTTTTGAGATGTTCAAAAACATCGATGGCAACCTGGCTCAGCAGTAGATGAAATCATGTATAGTACAGTTGTAAGGCAATGCTGGATAATTATTTACAAAAAGCTGCATTTCAACTGAAATGAAAGGCAGATGTCCAATATTATACTACTGGTATTAGGCACCAAGTAAACTGTTTACTGTAAATTACCCTTAGGTATAAGGTGTGTGTGCTGCTCTGTAATGGACTGGCGGCTTGTCTAGGGTGTTCTCTGCTTCTCGCCCAAAGACCGCTGGAGACAGTGATCAGCCCCCCCATGACCCTACAAGGACCAGTGCATATAGACGGCAGACAGGTGGACAGACTGACGGACGGATGAACGGGTTTTAGGAACCATTGTCGTCATGGCAAGCAAAGACAAAAAACTTTGGGGTTTTATTAAAATCCATAAAATATTATCAATTGCTTTAAAAACATCAGTGATGGGAAATTATTTATTTAAAGATGGTGGTGGAAAACACATGCTTGCATGTTGGTGGAGCAACAGTTTCAACTAGAAATGCAGCACTATATATTTTAATAAAAATCTGAAGCAGAAACTACTGAAAGAAGATTATTTTTTCTAATGTTAGTGACAAGATATTGCATATTTTTCAGAATTGTGCTCTGGTGAGCAACATTTTCTTTTTTTCATTGCAACCATCTGTTTATGCTGCAGCATCATCATGGTCAACAACCAAGTAAAGTAGCCACTTAAAGAAACCTCACAGAACTCAACAAACTGATAAGCAAGTCAGACCCTCTGGTATGGACCAGACTGGAGCTTCTAGAGCAGATAGAAAGAATTTTGCACACCCTGTGTAACACAGTGGACCAGATTCCAGACCAAGTGTAAAAGAAATCCTGGTTAAACAATGAAGAAACATTCAGGAAGGAAATTCTTTGCAGTAAAAAACCTCAACCGATAACTATCTACAACAATAGCTGTTTTGTTTTTTTCATTTTCTTGGTAATATTTATGACAAAAACATAATATTATGTTATGCTCTCCTGGAAATGAAGTATCATTCATTTTAATCCAATACAATGGATGTCTCAATAGTCCTTTGCCTCAATAAAAAAAAAGTCTCTTCACCTTGAATGTCTAATTATCTGCCAACTATCAGACATCCGCTGTAGGAGAATATGTCTTTGTGCATGCGAAAGAGGTTGGGAGCACAAAGAGAATATTTAACCTTCATTTCGGCATGGCAGCCTCCAGATGGCTGCTGACACCTGCACTATAACTGCTGAAGACAAACATGCAGACACACATCAGATCAACGAGAAAACACTCAAAGATTAAGGAGGTGCTGTTTAATTGTTGCCATCAACAGGGAAGTCACAGTGTGCTGGAGAAGAGATAATGAAGCATATATGCCAAAAACCTGGAAACATTGAGCTCTACCAGAGAAAATTCAAATATGAATGAACGAAGAATGCAGAATAGACCTGCAGAGCTGAGTTAAGAACTAACTTCCCCAAGTTAACTGTGAGAAGTGTTTAAGTGGGTGGATGACAAGGTAAAGCCAAAACTCAGGGTCTTCCTAAAGAGAATAAGGCAGTAAGTATAACTTGCTTATTTATCATTGCAAATAAACTGGTTTAAATACCAAAGTACAAGAGCTTGAGTATTTCTTTTTATCTTTCGACCCATTTTATAGTTCTGACTAAATGATTTGTTTTCTGTTTTTTAGTTCAGTCTTTTTATACCGTAAAATTGTTTACCCAAAAGGAATGGTTAGATTTGGACATATTTTCATAAATAATCATTACTAATATGTTGAAGTTTGACAATCCAGCTATAGGCAAATCCAAAATGCAGCCACTATTTAACAGTTTTCTCATAAGTCTGTCAATCATGCTGTGCCTGGTGGCCTTCACTTATTGTTGGATACTCCAGCCACTGCCTCATAACTCTTGCTCCATTCACAAAACCCTTTTTAAGCAACTTTAGCTGGAGCTGGGTTGTGATGTAGTGGTGGCAATCCAACCAACTAGCTGGGGGGGGATTACAATGGTGTGATGCATTACACACATCTATTTTTGTCAAAAATGAAGTGAAGTGCTCTGAGTCAAAGCAGATCGGTGGGCTTCAGTCAACAGTAGTTTCTTCAGTAGCAATACCACTTGAAACTAGAACTAAACTGATAAGGTATTACTCACTACTAATGACTGAAGACCCTGTAGAATACAAGATATCCAACACAAACTGTATGCATAGCACTCTATATACATCCTGCTGAGTTCCCACTCCATGCCTCATTTGGTTCTGCAATGCATGCATCATTTAAGAAAGCCCTGTTTTGGGAAACAGGTTTTTTCTATGGCTTATACCCTCTAGTGGTGTGTGCCAGCTCCTTGTCATCGAAATCGAAGGTCTTCAACGATGAGGTCTCAACCTTTTCTGGGTCTGTGGAGATACTGCAGGTGGGGTGGGGGTGCAGGGCGTCATGAGATTTTTTTTGTTTGTTTTTTTAACATAAATCCAACATGTTGTAGCAAATTGATCAATGTAGGCATAAAATAATGTATTTCAGTCAGAAATGCACACATTTAGTGAACACACCAGCTGAACTCTGCTTCACTCATGGCCTGACCCTCCATGCACTCTGCACACAAAGAGAAGGACTCTCTCTCTCTCTCTCTAAGAGCCCAGTATAGTATAGAACATACTATATTGCTCTGTCTGTGCATCACTGGTCTGCATGTGGACCAGATTTCTTATCAATCCTACTAGGTGTTCAACTTGGTCCCCAGCTTCATTTGCCTTTGAAAATCAGTTCTGTCCCACTGTCTTAAATGCAGCTTATTAAAAAAAACTGCCAAAAGGTAATAAAAACAGGAAACTGAGTTTATCTCTAGCAAGTAAAAGCTTTTAAAATCAAAGTTTTTCCCATGATGTTCAAATTATCTGTAGACTGTTTCTGTATTTTTTATTCCTCTTCCACACTGAGCGCTTTACATGGGAGAAGCAGAAAAATAGGGGAAAAACTATTTGGTGTAGAGATGGCAGCTAAAGATAGAGTTTTTTTCAGAAATATCTAATGTGGGATCTGAGTCAGAATCAAGGCAGGAACTAACAGAGATTATAAATAGGCAATGATACTCTCTCTATCGTGTCTGCCTTGTATAGATCTCTCTCACCTCTCCCTCTGTGTAGTTTCTCTACTTTTAGATGTCCTCTTCTGTTGACACTTCTTAGGGTCTCTCCTCCACACAGACACTGTTCCCTCTCTCACAGAGTATTATGCACTTTCTTCCTTATGTCTGTTTGATTCTTGACACGTTTTTCCACCACATCAGCCACCATTTGCTGCATAACTTGGTTGTTTTCAAGAAAACATGAGGCATTGTCTTTGCTGTATTATACACCTGCATCTATTTCATTGCTATTTCGTTTCCTCCCTTCCTGGCTGTGTATCCTGTGCCATTAAAAGTGGCATGTCAAAAACAGAACTGTAGTCAAGGTTCATACAGATTTGCCATTTATAAATGCCACATTTTTCCAGACTCTATTTGTTTTCAGTAGTTTTGGACATCTGAGTACAAAATATTTACCTACTGTGTTTGGATTTTATCGCTTTTTTTGACAAATTATTAAGCAACACAACACTGAAGCTGATTTCCTACTCTGCAGTCTGGTAAAGGACTAGTTCATCCATTTTATACCAAACAACCTCATACTGAAGTCACAGTTCCACCTTGTATATTGTATATATGTATTTAAGGATATAAAGATATATGCAGAATATATCTTATAACGCAAAAAACAATAAAAAAGAAACCCAGAGAGCAAAGTGTACCGGAGTCAAATTCCTTGTTTGTTATATGTAAGAACCTGGCAATAAAGCTGATTCTGATTTTTTGGCAAAAAAAAATCTTCAAAAAATCTGGATGTGACTTAAAAACAGGTCCTTTACATCACAGTTTTGCCATCATAAGTACCTTCAATACACAAAAAGGGTAATTTAAAATAATAAAGTTTTTCTGTCAGCTATAATCCCATTCAAGAATCTAGGGTCCAGATTAAAATCCAGAAACATAAGGATCTAAGGCAAAAAAGTATTTAAATAGCCCTTGTTGATTTTTCAATGTGTGCATTTCAATGTGGCAAAATGAAGGTCATCTTTTTATTACAAATCAATGCAAAATGTTTTTAAAGATTTCACTTTTATGGATAATGAAATTAGAAGTAAAGCCTTGAAATTCAAACTTTATGTCCATACTCAATTTCCACAGAAACCATGTTTCCTAGGACATTTTTAATTTCAGTTTCTTTTAATTTGTCTTGATGTCCACACAGTGCATAAAATAAAAAAATTAAAAAACATACGCACATAGAAATAAATCAAAACAAATTAGTTACAAATTAGATTATGGGTAAGAAATATTGGAATGTTACACGAAGCTCGGATTTAAAAAATCTGGAAAATTCAGTTTTTTACATTGATTCACTTTATTTTCTAAGCGATGACCGCAGTCAGAATATTGTATCAAATATTCACCACAATAACAACACACACACAAGCACCACCATGTTTTTGTGAAGCCTCCCAGAGGAATATAACTCAAAATGTAACCTGAAAAAAAACTGGAGGTGAAAGATGATATCAAAATATAAAAACAAAATTTTATTTTAATTGTAAACAAGCCTGAAAGCTAATGACCATATACAGTATTAATGTTCATTTACATCACGCTGAGACATTAGGTGTCTGGAAACAACTTTTATTCCACTGATGTTTACAATCTATTTCATGAACAGCTTGCCTTGGTGTCAAATCTTCAGGGAAATAGGAAAAATAACTTTTGGCAGAATGCAGCATAAGCAGATTTGTATTATTCAACGTTCTGCTGTCAGCAGGTTGCTTACCTGGAGCCACACCTCCAGCCAGTTGGTGTAACAATACATGTATAATGCAAAGATGGTCTGCTGGAGAAAACGGCACTTTAGGATGATGAGTTTGGGGAAAAAAAAAAAACTTTTACTGGGTAAACTGCCAATCACTAAAAGCATCTATCCAATAATGATTACAGCTATTTAACAAAGACATCCCCACAGACATAGTTAAGCTCAGACAGTGCAGTAGTGCATCTAGTGGATTGCCTTTGACCAGCTCTTGTCTTCTGGAACAAGTACCATAACACTACCATTCCAGTCTGCATTTAAATGTGAACTGAGGTTGACCACACCAATATGCTTGAAACAGTGTACATGGACATCGATAAGGTTAGGAAATCATTCTTCGGTTGGAATTTGGGTTGAAGAAGATCTGGCACATAATGCTCCGGCCATGAACTCTTGTTCCCACAGTGGTCCTCCATTCTGGTGACCAGTGTTGTGCAGCTTTCTTCCTCAACACGCCTAATTCAAACAATTGGATTTGTTCTTCAGCAGGTTATTAATTTCCATATGCTTAAGCAGTAAAATGTCTAAAACCTGCAGAACACCGGTTCTCAAGGACCTAAGTAGCTTTGAATAAAGGCAACAAATGACTGAATGCAAACGTAAGTAATTTTAAAAGAAGGGAATCTATAAATATAGATGACAATACAAGTGTTGCAAGATTTGAATAATTAACAAACTGCCTGAGAAGATGTGGAAAGTCAAAGCCTCAGTGGTGCCAGTGTTTATTGGAGCACTCAGGGCTGCAACCAACAAGAGCTAGAGTGGTTCAAGCTGATTTCGGGAACAACTGCCTCAATCCCTTAAGCTATCAAGCCTTTGGTAGACGATCTAAGTCTGTAAGTGATTGGTTGTAGCCCAAAAAGTGCATCCATGAAAATTCAGTTGAACTCTGCTTTAGTGTTGGTATCAGAAGATAACAGGCCAACAAAAGCCTTAGGTTTTGAATTTAAAGCCAATGACAGAAAAATAAAAAATTAAATACCAGTAGGTCTGATGCTGTGATAACCGTTCATCCAAATGCAAAAAAACTATTTCTGGTGAGAAGCAAATATCTTTGAATTATGTTTTCCAAAGTGGAATTTTTTGTTTTTAAATTACTTTTTTGGTTGGTTTGTGTAAACACGACATTAAAAGATTTTGTTTATAGACAATGACATCATGGTTACCATGTGCCTTCACTGTTGGAGCAAAAGAACAAAACAATTTAACCTGAAAACCCTGATTTGGTTTTCTTCGACATCCATCTCACTTTGTTGCCATTAATTTTAAACATAAGTAATAAAATGTTATTACTGAGTTATGCTCCAGATGTTCTACTTTTGAATTATATGTTTAAGGTCGACATTATCATCACCTACTAAAGTGACATTGGTAAATGTTAGAAATTAAGAAAATGTGGACAAAGTTTTTCCTTTTTAAGAAAACTGAAAAACATAAACAGAAACATGTAGTTTAGCCAGGGCATTGGAAAACATATTAGATGTGCTTTTACACAGGTTAGGTGGCAGAACAATTAAACCTAGCAAAGAAAAACCCAAGAAGATGAAAACAAAGTCCCACTCAGAGTGAATGTGTGAACCATGCAGACTACTGAAGTTCCTCCTTCATCAGGCTAAGCTGGCATCTCAATGTCATCTCAACACACATGTCCACACACGCAAACATAGATCTCAATAGATGCAGAGTGAAACCACAACACTCTGACATCTACTGCTTGTGATGCAAATAAACTAAACAGTTTTCTCAAAGAGTAAGTTTTACTAGTCACCATGGAAACCTAGGAGGAAATTGCTTGGCCAGTTTGCTGTTTTTCTTTTTCCATTTTGCTATTAGACTAGAATTTCTACTTAAAACACAAGCCAATAAGAACAAACACAGAAAGCAAATCTAGTAACAACTTCTGCTACTAGCTTTAGGAAATTAGAAAACCCATATTCATGTCATCGCAACTTTACTGTTTTTTTTTTTTACCACGTAGCGTGTCTGAGCCATATCCTGGGAAATGTTTTCCCATCAATCAATGCTCTGAACCACACGTTTATTATGAGTTTCTAATGAATTTCTTCTTCTAAAAAATCATCATAAATTGATTTCCTAGACATATATATCACAGTCTAGCTTTATTAGGAGGAAGCCTGTCCTCGTCTGTAGACAAAGTACCTTCCTGTATTTCCCTGGGACAAATACTTCCTACCAGTAAATAAAGAGCTGAACTAAATGTAATAGTTTGAATCGTATGTTGTATCGTATATTATACTGTTGATTGGATATTCTCCTTTCCTTCCACTGAACTTTGCTCCTCCCATCAGGCTGATTTAGCAGACTGCATAGACAAGCACAGAAGAGACCCTATCAGGAGGAGACACTTGCACCTGTTGGTGAATTATTTGGGTTCTAACACTTATTACCTATGTGACCCGAGGAAAATTGGATATAAATAAACCAGCGATAAATCTGACATGAAATATACGTTTCGGTGCCCTTGGCATTTCAGGATTTGAGCTTCTGCAGAACTGGCAGCTGCTCTTTGCACTGTCATTATTTCCCACTTCTATACAAAGCCTCGTCTGTTTGTCCCTGTTGTACTTTACAGTCTGAGCAGGGCTCTCTGTGCGGCATTCGCACCTCATAGGGAAAACGTAGAGTTCAATCCTTCAGAACACCTTACAAATCAGCTGCAATTTACAGATTAAATCAATTTTTATTGCTGCGTTATTTCCCTTCAAACACTTCGTCATTTTGATGAGTTGAGTGCAAATCATGTAAATGACATTAATGGTGTAAATTTATCATTAAAATGATGGATGAACCAACTCTCCATGCATTATTTATTCATAGAATCTTTCATTTTCACTTAGAGGCCTCAGTTGAGAGGCCACAGTCACCTTCTCGCCAATTTAGCACAAGATAACTGTGGCTGATGTTTTGGAGATAATTCACATTAGTGTGGAAACAAAAGAAAAATGCGCAGCACCTTAATTAGCCATTGACAGGTCGAGAGATCTTCTCACGTTGTGCTTGTGTTTCTCATGTGTCCATGCCATTGTAAATCAGAAAATTAAAGATTTGAATGTGTAAAGGTTTCAGCACCATGTCTCTATGGCGATTAACTACTTTAGAGCCTGAGGCTGGCCCAATATTTTATCTCAGCACCATCACAGAAGGCAGGTGGAACTGATTGAGAGGAAATTATAAAAGAGGAGAGAGAAAAAGAGGCATGCAGCATCTGCAGAGCCCAGTCGAGGACATTGCAGAGAAGATTGAATACAGGTTATCAAATCTAGACCCAAAATAAATCTCTTTCATCAAGCTCTTTGCCTCATTCTTTCCCTGGCACTTTTTTTTCTAAGCTGCCTGTATACTTTGTATAACCAGATCAGGCCTGCAATGAAGCGCTGACTCAGTCACGGCTATGGCTCTAAATCCAGGAGTGCAGAATTATCTCTCCCACTAAATCCTAAGGTGGAAGACCCATTGTAAATTTAAATTATATTTTATTGAATTTTAGAAGATATTGTTCTAAATCTGAGATATTATAGCAATATAAACCAAAAGTAAGAAATACTCATTGACATAAAGATTTTCATCATAATGTGACAAATCTAACACTGCCTAAGATAACCTTGACTGCCTGGACACTACAGCAAAGTTTTCTTTTATTTATCTTCTAGCACTTATACATGATATCATTTTTTTTTACAGTAGTGTACCTATTACAACTTCCATGTAATTGTACTGTAACACATTTGTTGATGCATGATTGTCTACCAAACTCAAGCAGTACTTGATGAGCTTCCGGGTTGAAATCATAATATAATACTTGTAGTTACAAAATGAAGTAATTGAAATATTGCTAAACCTGCTAACGTATGTCTAATGCTTTTCCTGTAAAATGTTCTACCATCAATCATCACACTGCAGTGCTAAAAATCTGAAAGGCATAGAATGCATAAAATATTGAGTTAATTTCTATCCTTCAAAATAATCACAATAAATTGATTTGCTATTTTATAGTTTGGGGAAAATATCTGAGTGAGTCTCCGGGGAAGTCTGCATGCAGCCCAGCTTTTGTGTGTGTCGACAGGGACAACACTCATTTCTTCATTACCAAAATCACTTCTTAAAACTGCAGACAGAATGAGGGTTTTACCTTAAGAAAATACAATCACCTGTCTCATGAAACAGCCCTCTGTGAACACCTGGCCCTAGCACATGCAAAGCAACACAAAGTAAGTCACTCGGATGGCATGCTTTATCAGGGTGTGCAGTTCAACAGTTCATTATGTGGCAGACAGGTCATGACAGGTCTCCGTGGACTGTCGGAAATGAGACGTGCACCGCACTGAACAATTAAAACACTCTCCACTTCATGCTCAGAGACAGACACATCTTGTAAGCATACAGACTCACTTTCCGGATGAAGGAAAGCAAACACACAGAGAGGTGGTATAGTTACTTTGGTAACTGCAGTTTGCTCTGACAACCATTTTAATGAGATAAGGTGCCACCTTCCTCCTTCCGTCTCTTCCTTCTTCTATATGTGGCCAGAGACAGACGAGGGCGTCAGCTTAAAAAAAAACAAGACCACCAAGGAGAAAATGGATGGAGGACAAATAGGTAGGAAAAATGACACTGACATATGAGAGAAGGAGGACAACACGTGCGCTGGTAAATAAAGCAATAATATAACATAAGGTGAATGCAAACAGTAAGGTAACTGGTTATATTTGGCTAACATTGAGGAAACAACACTACACAGGCAGGACCGGGTATAAACGGATGTTGTGCACTAACTACATAATGGCTAAAGAAAATAAAGTTGCTCATAAAGTTATTATAATCTTTAATGTCTGACTGGAACCAGGCAGGTGGGGTTGGCACTGATTGGAGGCCTGAAGCTTTCTAGCCAAAAACTTATGGGCAGCAGCAAACTGAGCTGAGCTAAAAGCACAGTCACTCGAGCTGGAAACAGGTTGCAGCATCATGGATATTGCTAATGTTTGTCCAGCAGGTTGCTGCTTATTCAGCTCTCCATCAGTGGCTCCTGTCACCTGTTAGACAAAGCTGAGCAGCAGGTAGCTGGATTATCTTAAAGCCTACAAGCTACACTACTCCACTTCAAATGGAATCAAGAATGAAGCCTGCTGGGAGCATCATGTTACAGCACAGTTACTTGTCACTGTAGCATTGTAGAGCCATGACTATGCTCTGATGTTTTAGCTGCCGGTTGGTTTTAGTTGGCAGCAAGCATGCAGCAAAGCATACACAGCATACATGTTCAGACAATCTAATGTATTTCTCAACAAGCCAAGAGAAAACATGTAGATCTCTTTTTGAAATGCCCAAAGAATCTTTGGCAGGATGGCTTAGCTGGAAATCCAGGTACAGTGACATGTTACAGTGCCAATTGCATAGGACGGCCAATTTGGAGGGGTGTTTACCTAAGGCAGAGGATCTTCTTATGGCATTAAAATGCAAAAGTGATATTTAATTGTTGTATCAATCATAAATCTTGCCATGTTTTTGTTTTGGATAAAAAAAAAAAATATTGTTCTTATCAATTAAATCATTGAAAGAACTCGTGCCTATCAAGACTGACTCTAACGCATCAACCAAAATACCAGAGAGCTTAGCTGAATTTCCTATGTTTAGTTTCCTCCTCTGTGATACTCTTGCTTGTCTGTCAGATGATGCTGAGATTTGCTTCATGTTTGTCTTTTTATTGTTTTAAAGGAATCTGGACATCCTTTGATTATCTTGGGTTGGAAAGGCCTCGCTAGCTGAATGCTGCTAGCTATCCAAACAGCTAAACACCATGAATGTATAAACTCCACAGACTCCAGGAATAGATCTTGCAGAATTTATCTTTTCTTTTTTGTGAAACTGTAACAGACAAACAAAGAAAAAATATATATTAACGCCTCTATAATGATAACAATGTCTAATCACTATGTGAACCATTCATATATTCAGTCAGATGCTCACAGTAGTTAGCTTAGCAAGAAACAGGCTTACTTAGAACAGAAAATACAGCTTCTTCTCAAATACAGGTATCTGTGGTAGTATATCTTTAAAAAAATCCAACTTATAATACTCAGACGATGTTCTAGCAAGTGAGCAAAACAACATAAGCAGAGTTGCGACGCTGCCGAGTGTCTGCAACTGTGCTTCGCTTCCTGCTTAATTATTCCTTCTATTGGCCACTAGGGGGCATATTTAAGTAAAAATAAAACTATATTTATAGCACCTACAAAACGGTGAACATAACACTGGTTACAAAGGAACTTGTAGTTTATGTATTCTGTATTTTAGCATTGGTAAGTCTCTTACTCTATAGCCTCAACCTAGGACAGGGGTCCCTAAACTTTGGACTCTGGCCCAAATCTAGAAGAAGCTGTGTTGGAGCGCTATTTCAATCCAGATTCTAGTGATATGATCAGGAGGAGGTTGATATCACTTCTGGTTCTTGGGTTTTATACAGCTTTAAGATGACAAAAACCATTCCCTGATAGTGTCTCTATCAACTTCAAAAGCTGTCCATTTAGATACTAAACATTTATATACAAAACGGTGTAAGAAAAACACGCTCCCACATGTCTGACCCAATCTATTGAACTTTTTAGCTTTTAGTCTTTTTAGCTTTAACACTGGAAGGGACTTATGACCCCAACAACTGGCTGAATACCAAGTCAATGAAACTATGTTTTAATGATGGCATAAACAGTTTTAACAAAATAGGCCATTCGTTGTTATTATTATTATTATTATTATCATTTTTTATTTAAAAATGGTTTTGAATGTGCACTGTTATAGGACTCTCTGTTGTTTTAGAACATAAACACACACTCAGGCAGCACACAGACATACACAAAGACACACACAGCTAAACTCAATCACAGTCAGAGTGGATGCCAGATGGCCACATCTGTGACCAACTGTCATCGCATACAAACCAGGTGTTAAGGTGTTCCAGTGTCCGTGTGTGTGTGTGTGTGTGTGAGAGCGAGAGACAGAGGCACAATGGAATGACACTAAAAACCCCTTTTTTCTGAATTGGAAAGCAATTCTCAGATTAGAGTATGCCTGTGATCTGCTTTGTGCAATCTGTACACAAAAGCTTGGATTGTAGTCCTCTTTTATGCCATAGTGCTATTGTTGTTTTTTTCTTTTTAATAGGCCTAAAATATGGTTTATGAGACTGATTTTTAAACTTTTTAAACCATGCGCCACCTAAGAAGATGTTCAGGTTTCCATTCCAAAACAATGGGACTTTAAACTTTAAAAAAACATTAAAAATATACCAACATCCCTGGACACAGGTTGCCACTGAGGACTTTATTACAGCATTAGTGTTTTTTTGCATTGATTCCCAAAATCTTCCACCATCCCTCAACCCAAGGAAGCATGTTCACTCTAAAAACTTTAACTATGCTCTACTCAATTTTATCTGTGTAACATTTTTACACTTAAAATATTGAGTCCATTTGAAAGCTGTGAAATCATTTAGATTTACCTTATGAATTAAGTAAATGTATTTTTTTTTAAAAAGCAGATCTGAACAACTACATTGAGTACCATGAAATATAAAATTGAGTTGATATAATTAGAATTTTAAGTCTATGCAACAGTAACACTAAGTTCAAACCACTCATAACATTAAGTAGATAAAATTCGAATTGTTAAGTAGATGCAACTGAAAATTAGATTATTGTTTAACCAAAAATTTCTGCTACATTTACTTAATGTTTTTAACATAATGTACTTCATACTGGACCATCAAATATCAGAATAAATGTGTTACATTTACTTATTTCTTTAGAAAGT